>JAUZNJ010028946.1:0-15727 GCA_034780135.1 Jordanella pulchra | reverse complement strand
CGGTTGAAAGTGGATCCAGTTTGCCGTGCTGCCTGTTCTGAGGACACATCACCTGTAACCCTGTCTCTGGACTCTGTGTTTAATAAAACCTCTTGTTTTCCCACTACCACCTGATCCTGCCTCTGCCTCACCACCCACCAAACAACCGCATCATGACAAGACGTTTCACTGATTAAATATTTTTCTGATGTTTATACCTTGGGAAATGTCTTCAACTCTCCAGCTCCAGAAATATTATCTTGTATAATAAAAAAAAAGAAAAAGAAAAAAAAAATCAAATAATTATCTAAAGTAGTTTTATTTACAGGATCAGAATGATCAGTTTTTGAAGCTATTTTGGTGCGTTCCTTTTTTTTTTCTTCAAATACATAATAAAAATGAATTAATTTCCACAAAAAACATGATTTCTGAATATTTTTAACATTCAAGTTCTCAAAGGCAATTTTTTATTAAATATATTCAGTCTGTTCCACATTTGAACACAGAAAGAAGTAGCAGTCATGAGTTAACGTATTAACTTTTTTAATATATGTACTTTTAAAGGTGCATCATCTTTTAAGCATATTTTATTTCAATATTCAGTGACATAAATAGATACAAACTATATCATTATCAGTGGAAATCACATTTACTTGAAGGGTAAATAAATTTGTAATAGAGCTATTTTTACTCTAGAGGGTGCAGTTGATTTGTTGTTGTTTTTTTCTTGTGTTTAGAACAAATTTGAACATAATTACTGCCGTTTAATTTTTCAAAAGCTATTTATTTTAATCATTATCTAATGTGTTTCCAGAAGTATTCTAAGCTACTATTTATTTTCTTAATCCACTCTTGAAACATCTTACTTTTGCTACTAACTGGCTGGACTGGACTGTCATGTGAATTAAAATTTTCATTTAAAAGCCTGGGATTTGACAGTCCTTTCTGTTTATTCATTGCTGTTTTGCTTGCTGTTGTTTCTGCTGCTTCACAGGACTAGTATGTTGATGGTATGCAACATGGCTTAGAGCACATGCATAATCCTCCCAGTATCATTTGACAGTGCTGAATGAAGAGTAGCATGAAATAGAGATAGCTGAGAGAGATGAAGAGAGGTATCTGATCCCTGGACATGCTGATCTTACTGATAGACACACCTCATAACTCTAAGCAGTTTATTTCTTAAATCGTCTTATGTTTTTGTTGCCGTAAATCATGTAAGATTTTTGTTAAGACTTAAATCAATGTCTTGGTGGGCTTCTGTTACAGTTTGTGAGACAGGAGGAAGACTGGAGAGGCACAGTAGTTGATCGAGGTCCTGTGTGAAGTTTCCACAGCCACTGATAACTAGGAAAGCTACATCCTCTCCTGGTGTTGTTCACCGTGTTTTATCAAGTCCAAAGTAAGCGCAGCTGTCTATCAGGAAGTTTTAGAGCACTCCATGGTTCCCTGTGATGACAAGCTTTTTTGGGATCGTGATTTAATTCACAGCAGAACTTAGCACCGGGCTGTGAAGAATTTCCCCGCTGTGGAAAAATAAAGGATATTTCTATTCCATTCTAATAATCGCTGTTTTTTAAAATGTCACCAAAACTCTGACCCAAACCCCCTCACAAAACTGCAGTTTTTTATACATAAATTTGACAAAAAAAGAAACTCTAACTCTTTGTTTGTAGTAACAAACCTTGCAACAAAAGTTTTATTGTCAAAATCCTACATTATTAAAAACTTTTATTTAGTCAGCCCTTTTCTAATGCAACAAGACCGAAGATTTAAAATCACTGACGCAATATTTTTAAAGCCCTTCAATTTTTAAAGTCTTGTAAGTAAAAGAGAGGCCTCTTTAAATCAGCTCTTTCATTTATTCTTCCTGCTTATTATAAGTAAGACTGAACTTCTTGATGCATGCAGCATCTTTCATCTTACATATTTAAATATCCTCTGTCTCAGATTCACTTGTCGTCTCCTTGGCGTTAACCGACACCACAGGATCTCACTCAGGTCTCCTGAGTTCCTGCTTGTCCATTCACAACAACGGCCTCAGCTGTCCCCTGGATCTGATCCCCTCCTCCCAGCCATCAACCAAAAGCATCTTCACTAAACTCTTTCAATAAATGACTCAGTATTTACCAGCCCTCTTGAATCAACACAAACATCTTTTCCCGTTCGGCTAGTGCACTCGGTTCATATGAGTATGTGGATTGAGCCCTTGCTATTTCTACCCAAAGAAGATATTTCAACATGCCTGTCTTGGTCGATTTTTGCAGCTGCTCCTTGGGTATATAAAAGCTTCACAGCCTCATTTTTCTAACTGTCTTACAATTCGCCTGGCTGGAATAAAGTTTATTCTCAGTGGTTGCCTCTTTTCCCAACATTTAATGCAGCAGGAGGATAAACAATATGTCTGCCCAGTATATACTGGCATGTCGCATTTGAAAGCTGCATTTACTTAACCAGAGTGATTTGTGCATTGTGGGAGGCTCCAAACCTCGACACTGGAAACTCATACGGTGCTGTGGTCGATTTTGAGAACTTCAGCCAAACAGAAATGGATCCTCTTGTCTAAATCTCTCCAGCCCAATGAAATTAAAGGAGTTTTGATGTGCTTCTCAGCTGTCTTTACTATTTACCAAGTTCCTGGAGAGAACTTCCTCAAGTGAAGGAAAAGCTGTACATCCACATTGCTTCAAAGTCTAACATAGCCTCTGGCAACCCAGCTTTTGTCAGCAAGCAATGCCATTTCTGACCCTACAACTTAAAAACATCTACAGATCATAGGGTCTCACCACCCACTGACTTAGTGTTGCACATCTATGAAGTGGAGAAGCTGCTGGGTGAAGAGCTACCAGTGGGACTGCTCATTGAGTTTCACAGAACAGCTTTAGTTCATGCGTGTTTAGCACCAAAGTTATTCCAATAGAGGAAATTGGACATTGGAAACAGCAGGATCATAGCAACAAAAAAAAAAACATCTGTGGGTGACAATCAGAGAGCTGATAGAAATCAAACACTTAGACTTTCCATACCAAGCTACTGAATCCAAAGAGCGATTTGGTCATTTTTAGAGAAAATTCAGTGATCGGAGACTGAAAGAGGAGGTAGCATCCGTTGGGGGCTAAGATTCTGGTGCCAATGATGTTGATTGTTCAGCAGGTTCCATTTTTTATGTCTGTTGTCTCTATACTATATATAAACTATATAAATTATAAAGTTAAAAATAAATTTATTTTGTAAGTATATCTTGAATTTTGGGTTAAAAGGGGACAGTTTCTTTTTCTTTTTATAGCTAGTGAAGCTTTAGTTTCAGAAGAATGTTCATTGAACATAGAAGAATGTTTCTAAATTGTTATTCCGTTTTATTTTGGTCAAATCTACAGATGATACTGTATGTATTAGAAAAAAAACAAATATCACTCTCTGAAACTATTGCAATTCATATTTCATACATCCATCATTTGTCTTCTTATGTATTTCCTCCAGCAAATTCTCAATATGACCTGGAGTCTCTTCACATTGGGGCCTGCACAGAGCAAAGCTACTAGGAACCACGTTTGTTACATACCTACGTATCTTGGACCTTAGTCGTTCAGTAATAAACCATAACCCTTGACCAATTCAAATTAAGGATTTTTGTTTTATTTATTTACCGGCAATTAACAAAACATGTCATCTCAAAACACATTTTGTTGAGATAATTCAATCAAATTATACAGACAGACAGCTTAAAAGTTTTTTAAGTTGAGCCAGCTGGCTGGATTGAGTCATTGACTTTATAGGACTCGTTCCCACAGCATGACAGTGTAGCAATAGTAAACCTTTGCTTGTATTTTGTCCTTCACTCTGCAGCAATCCCCCATCCCATAGGTTGGGGTTTTAATGCAGAACGGCCGAGGCAGTGCCTACCATTACGTGGGATGAGACGACCTACCAAGACACCTGAACCCCTTGGCTTGACACATAGATAAAACAACAGGCCTAGCTGTCAGATAGGTAACTTGTTTTTCAGCAATGTCTGCTAGCCAATAACCTTTAAATATTGTGCTTCAGCCAACTAAAAAGTATGTAGCGAGTTGTAGTTCTTGAATTTAGTTTTGGTCTGTTTATCGATATTCTTGTAGGACTTCCTACACAGTGCAAGGGTACCGAGATGACAGAGACTTTCATGCCTTCAACAGGAAATTGTGCTCTCACAGGGATAGAACAGCCATCTTCTGCAGTGACTTGTGACTCAGAGGTAGATCATACTTCAGAGAGCTGTAAGACAAACTTCAGTTTCTGTAATCAGTCATAACAGGAACAAGAGGTTATTACTGGGATTATCTTTTCATGTGGTGAGTCAACGCCCTGGAGGTGAGATAAAGCAAAACTATGTTTTTCAATTGAGTATATTGAGCTGACTTTGGCTATATATGGTAAAACGAAACACCTGTCTGAGCTATGAGTCATGGGTTTGGTCCACTCATGTTAGCTTGTGGAGAATAAGAGAAGTAGCATGAGCTGAGCAACACACAGTTGATGTGCAATAAACGCATGACACTGTTGTTTTGGATGATTTTAGCAGAGCTCACACTAACTTCTCTTCTGTCTTTCTTTATTTTCCTTTCTCAAAAGAGAAATCATAAGGAGTCATAATAGATATAAAATGTCTTGAGTTCTCTTTTTTATTAATTTTTCCTTTTTTGTTCTTTCGGTATCTTGGATACTCTCTACATTCTGTATTTGATTCTTGGGTTGTGGGGTTGGGTGCTTGCTCAAAGGTAGGATACATTTTCAAGGGTGTGCAGGTGGCGCAGTGGTTAGCGTGCACAACCCATGTATGGAGGCCTTAGTCCTCGACGTGGATGACCCAGGTTCGAATCCGGCTTGTGGTCCTTTCCCGCATGTCTCTCCCCCTCTCTCATACCCCCTTTCCTGTCAACCTACTGTCAGAAAAACGAGCCACTAGTGCCGTAAAAAAAAAAAAAAAAGGATACATTTTCAAGATGTCAAATCTAGTACAATGCAAGAAAAAAAGTTAACTCTGAAGATATTCAGGCTAAACTATAGTAGGCATCAGACACAGCACACAACAAAACAAAAGAAAAAGGGTAATGGGCTGCAAGCCTACAAAAGATGCAAACTCCTACACACTAACAAATATAATCACAAATGCAACAGAAAAATTGTTGGGAAAGAAAAGTGTTGCAATCACAGAAAATATGCAGAAGCGGAAAAAAAAAACAATTAACAAAGACAAAGAGAACATTTACATTCACAAAAGGTAGAAGCAAAAGAACAACCCTACGAATACAGAAAAAACAGCAAATTGCAAAAACCCTGCATTTTGCTGACAGCAAGTACATTAGCCCACTAGAGGAAGTCAGACTTTGGACTTAAACCACTATTGTTATTAAAGAGATGCCCAGAAGAAACAGTGAGAGAAAAGATCATTTTTTAGGTTGCCATCATCTTTCACAACATTATAGAACATCAACATATTTAGATATTTACTGTGGTTCCATTTGTCTTGGTGGTTGACTCCCCCTAGTGGTGTGGTGGACTGCTGTATTCCTTTGCTTCAGTCCATTTTCTGTCATAGCAAATTTTTTCTTTTGCAGCATTTTTCTGTTACTTGCAGAACTCCCTTTTCCTGGATGAGCAGTGACAATTGGCGATTAGTTTAACTGTGTCATTGACTTTGCAGCAAATTCCTGATACCAAACCTCCCCTTTAACAGAAAGTAACCTCCAGTGGAACAAGACTGAGCCCATCTGCCACAACCCTGATCTGCACTAAACCTGGAGTAATTCCTTAAAATGTTAATTGTAGTAGCTTATGTTTTTCTCCTATTGGTTTAATCTAAGCTTAAAAACAGAAATCTTAGCAGAAGAGCTCTGAATGGGTTATCGGTTTTACAGGAGGATGTTTGGTTGTCAAGAGATATGAGAGGTGTTGCTTGCCTAGGGAGGTGAGATCTATTAATGTGAAGGAGAACAAGCTTATCAGGGTTCTCACCAGTGCATTTCAGTGTGTGGCTGAAACACCAAACGTTGTCAGAGATATGCTGAAATTAGGCAAACATTCAGTTTTTTTTCTATGCTCATTAAAAAATCCCTGGTGTTCATAGTGTTTATTTGTACATCTTTGCCTTATTGGTAACTATTTCTGTGATTTTACTGTCTCATAGCTTCATTAATTCATCAAAGAATTATATTCTGTAGCCTTAAAGGCCAATTAGAAAAACTTTTAAAATAATATTCTATAAAATTCATGTATGAATGAGGCAACTGGAGAGACTGAATCGTAATAAGTCAACAGGTCCTGATGGTGTCATCCCCAGAGTCCCGTTGGTCTGTGCAGAGCAGCTCTCTTGGATTAGATAGCACCTCTTCAACCTTATCCTGACGCAGGACACAGTTCCAGTAATGTGGAAGACCACTGGCCTTCTTCCAGTAGCAAAGTTGATTCAGCCAACAGTCCTCAGTAACTACAGACCTGTTGTCCTGACATCCCACACCATGAAGGCCCTAGAGAGACTTCTGTTGGTTCACCTCAGCAAACAAACCAGCAGCTATCAGGACAGGACAGATCTGATGCAGTCTATTGAATGGTGGGTGTGAACTTAAGAAGACTGAAAAGACTGGAAAAGAATCAGAAGGTGCTCTGGTAAAGTGGTTATTGCATTTTTCTTTTTTTATGTGGGGGTTCTTCTAACAATAGAATAGTGCCCAGTGAATTTCCATTCTCTCTATATCTACAGGATGGTGAATAATTTCAGCAGTGCTCCCATTCCTTTGACTTCACTTGTGCAGGTTGCCTCTGTTGATCTAGCCAGATGACAGGCAATTAGACTAAGAAGAAAAATTGCTGTCTTCCTGTTATTCATAGCGCACAGAGAGTTGTGCAACGGTTTGAAGTTTCAAAAGGTTTCTTGATGAGGACTTGAACCAAGAGCAGTTTCCTTTGCTCAAGTGGATTATCACCGACACTTTTCCCGGAATGATAAGAAATTGAGGGAAAAAATGTGTTTGGAAAAGAAGTGCAAACACAATTCAAGAAGATTGAGGAAGTGGGGAAATACAAAGAAGCGAAGTGAAAGAGGAGAGGCACATTGAAAGTGGAGGAGTGTGTGTGGTTTAGTGTATTTTGTGTGTTTGAAGGATAGTTAAGATGTTGAGCCTGTAGTACACCGTGTACTCCAACTTTGCTGGAGGAGCTTTTATAAGCTGTGGAGTGATTGATGTCTTTCTCTGCAAGACAACACTGTGTCCTGTTACTTAAGCAGCTCTGTAAAAACAGTTTTACGTAGTGACAGCAGCAAGCATTCCAATGCAAAAAAGAAAGTATGCACATTATCATTTCTACAGGAATTTGAGAAGGGAGCTACTAACAGAGACTAAATATTACTTTTTAGCTTCATTAAAAATAGACATTTATATTTCAAACCTTTCAAACTAGACATTTTGTCTAATTAAAATCCTTTTTTATAAGTGGTATATTGCTAATCTGTAAAGCAATATGTAATTCATTTTTTTTTCTGTTAAAGAGACATTGTGTAAGTTTTTGCTGAAAAATATCTTTAAAAAGGCCTTTTTATTTGACACTTTACGACTAAACTATTGTTTGATGATAAGACCGACACTTCAGTGGTTCAGCTCTGATGCATCTATAAGCCTAAGTAGATTATTTTCCTGAATTTAGCTTCAGGTCAGCAGTTTCGACGCTGTTTTGCAGATGTGACGTCTAGCACGTCCATGCTAAATGGGTCCGACCTGGCAAACAATCGAAGCATTATATTCAAGACAGATTTTGACGATGCTCGGAAGCAAATGGCATTTAGCTCAACTTAGACACCAATGGCAACTCCACGTAAGGTGAAAAAGTAAAAGAAAAAAATCTTTTTCAGTATGTGGGTTTGGCCACTGGTGTCAGTATCTTTAGAAAACTCCGTAATCTCTCTCTCTCTCTTTCTCTGTATATATATATATATGTATATATATATAGAAATATAATTTTTATGAACGTTTTTTTCATTGGTCCAACACTGATCATCTGCTTCCTTATCCGTGTCCTGCAGACACCCAGAGATTCTATCCCTTAGCATGTTTCTTTTCCACTGGGACACCAGCTGACACGACACACACACTCACACTCTGCCCTAAGTCCCCTGTGGTTGAGGTCTGCACAATGTCATTATCATCCAATGGATCGTGCATGGTCACTGCCCATTCAGCCCTGCTGACGTGCCTTTTGTGCTCTGTAATTCTTCTCACTGCAGCCCTCTCCCACCTCCACCAAAAGCCTCCCCCTCTTAAACTATGTCCTGCTAACACCCCCACCCCGCGCCACCAATGCACTGCAGCACATATGTATTCCCTTCCCCCAACCCAGCACCCCTATATCCACCCTGCCGTGGTCCACACTCTTCCAAAACAAACCAGCTGTCCTGGTCGGTCGGGTCCCCCGGGGGCTTAAACAGGTGTCGAGAGGGCCACAGGGCTTTAACATATGACACATGACAACACGCTTTTCCTTCAACCTGCCGACACACACAGGCCAATGACACAAGAGAGGCTGGGATTTTACTGCAGGGGATTAGAAGATTTGTATGAAAAATAAGTCTGATGCTAAGTTCACACAGTTGCATTGATGTTGTTAAGTTAAAAGAAAGTCATTTCATGTTATTTATAAGCTGTTTAAATGTTGAAGGTGTGAATTATTATTGTAGTCACTTATTGTAAAAATATAGAGTGCAGAGTTACCGCATGAAAGGAGGGGCATCTGTCCTGGTGGCCCTGAAATATTTTTAGCACAAACTACTTTGTGTACTGTGTGTGTGACGGGTCTGTGGGGGGTGTTAGAGTTATGCTTCAGAGAGCACATACCTGCTATTCTGGGTTAAAGTGGAAGGTTTATAAGATATATGATGGTCACATCCTCCCTTTGTAATTCTGCTACTGACTGATTAGACTTAAAGAGGAGGATATGGGGAGTGGGGGGCACTTTAACAACTTTTTAAAAACTCTTTCAAAAGCTAACTAAAAATACTACATTAGGAATAAAGGGTATCTTTTGAAGTGTAGATAACAAACCTGCTCCTTACTCAACAATCCCACTATCGCTCTCCCCATCGTGAACCCATTGCTCCTGCTCCACTCTGTTGTACATCTGGCACTTGACTTCTTGACACTGCCTTTGCATACGTCCCTGCAGGAGGGGGTGCTTATGCATATAAGTGTGTGTGTGTGTGTGTGTGTGTGTGTGTGTGTGTGTGTACATCTGCCTGTGCTATAGCTGTAATTTAGAGGCTGAACCAAGCTATAAACTAAATTGCCACCTTGTTGAAGTAGAAGATTCTCTGTTTGTACATCCAGCAAGCCAAGGCAAGTCAGTGTGTCATCTTCTGCTTATGTGAACTGACTTTTATCAACTCCAAATCTTACAGCAGCTATGTTTTTTTACTCACATGGAGACAAACAACTCATACGAAATTACTAGAAAGTCTTGTGCAGGGAATGTGGACACATATCCTCAGGTGTGTTTATGCAATAAACATTGTATACTTATGCAACACCAGCTGGATTGTCTACATTCTGATTTGAGGTCTCCTGCCCTTTTTTGTCTGTATGTGTCCTATAGTCTCCAAAAAGAAAATCAATATTCAAGAGAGCAGTTTCTTCATGCTGAAAGCAATAAACAGTTTACCCAGGGTTACATAAGTGATTCCAGTATGTGAGTGATTGTGACCACTAATTTAGCCAGCCACATGGACCTTCATCAGCATGGAAAGAAAAGGCAGGGATTGTGCAACATCAGCACAGCCCATTTGGCCAGCTGCTGCTCAGACTGGGCTGCCACAGGTCTGCTGTGTGCAGTCTGAAGTCTGAATGGAGACTCTCAACAGCGGCTCCCGTATTTGCATTTGATGCAGACTTCAGTCGGGCGACCACAACACCGCGGAGGCTTCTGAACTTCACAAAACTTTGCCGTTAGCAGAGCTAACCACCTGCGGAAAACAGAGTGTTTGTGGCACTTCTTTGATTTTACGTACTCGTTTTAAAAACCCGATTTAAACCCATTTCAGTTTACAATTGCTTCAAGAGCGCAGCGTCGAGCGAACCCAGACGGACTACTTTGTGTGGCGTAGTAGTATAAACTCCAAGGAGCAACAGACTACCGGTGCACAGACGGCTGTTAAACTCGATTCAAGGCGAAGGAGAGCGCCGAAACCGGGGAGTTTAAACAAGAGATGCGCTCCAGTGGCGTTTAATAAACACAAAGAGCCATTGTTGGCATTATTATTTTATTTGATGTGCGTGTTTTTTTTTCTGTTTAATAAAACCCCAGCATTTGCTGTTTGGACCCTTACAGGGGTGCTATTTTTTGGGTCAAACCAGCGGACTTTTTTGTCACTGGAGGGACTTTACTGAACTCTGAAAGATGTCAATTTTGCCGTTTACTCCCCCAATCGTCAAAAGACTCCTGGGCTGGAAGAAGGGAGAGCAGAATGGCCAGGAGGAGAAATGGTGTGAGAAAGCGGTTAAAAGTCTTGTGAAAAAGCTGAAGAAAACGGGGCAGCTGGATGAACTGGAGAAAGCCATCACCACGCAGAATATCAACACAAAATGCATCACTATACCGAGGTAAGGGGTGCTTTTTTTGGAGAGGGAGGGTGTGTGGGGACCGTAAAGTTAGCAAGTAGTCTTTTTAACGTTTAATTACACATTTGTTGCAGAAAAATAACCCATTTTCTCTTAAGTCTGAGCGACCAGTTTCACTTTAAGCATCAATGCGTGTGAGAGAAGTTGAGCTCGCCAACTCCTTTTTAAACTCTGATTTCCTTGACGTTTACTAAACATCAATATGGAGGCTGTGGTGAAGCTAACTGTGGTCTGTAGAAATCAAGTGGATTCCTGTGTGGGTTTAAAGCACGCTATACATTCATCAAAACATAAACTGTGCCTAGCTTTATCTCACGGCCGAAATCGTGTTGCAAATACACATTTTAGTCGGTGCATAACCAGCCAATGGGACACATGCAATGCATAAGCACTAATGTAGTCCAAGTTATATAACCTGGCCTTAATCTGGGACGCTTTCTACCGCTGTTAGTGCGTAGGCGAGCCTGTTGAGATGTTTTTATCTGCTCTTCTTTCAGCGTCTCCCTGCAGCTATTTGCCTGTCAATACATCATTTATAATAAACAATAAAGTCAAAATACTGGCTCAGTAGTTATGGTTTACTCAAAGTAATACAAGCATCGCTTTGCAATAATAGAACATCATGCAGAATTTGCAAAAAAAAATCTACATTTTTCCAAGGTCATATTTTAGAGATTATAGGAATTAGGTCACATAAACTGGAATAAATGTTATTTTTGTGACAACTCCTGTTATTTTCGAAGGTATTGTAAATTATATATAAAAAAAATCTCCCATAATTCATCAGTCTTTTGACCTTAAATCACCTCTGCTCCTAGTCTTCAGCCTTACAAATACTGTAATTAAAACTCAGTTGTCACCATTCAAGCTTGTTGACTGGAGCAAATGAATAACTCCTTTTGTATCATCAGTCCTTTGGGTTTACAGGTACAATCAGTATTTTTTGTCATTACTGAAGTTGTTTCAAGTCTAATTGTAACATAATAACATTGCAACTATTTTTTAAAGCTGACCTGAGAGTTTTAAGTTTGGAATAGTTATTTAATCTCATCACCTCATAACAAAGTCAGTATAGGAATCTGTATATGAAGGCAACGGTGGACACTGATGCAGTGCAAAAGTCACTATACTATAAGCAAATCAAGTGTCTGTAATAATTTTTTTTTTTGGCCTCGTCCTAAATCAAGGCATCCAGAAACACAAAATAATATTTTTGAAAAGATTTGATTTTACTTTACATCAAGCACTTTGAATACATTACATTGAGCTGATATTGATTTAAAATGTCTCTAAATCAGGTTAAAATCATACAGATATTAGTCAAACTGGAGCTCTAAAGTTTCCTAGAGATTTGAGTTTCTTTTAAGGTCTCCAAAAAAGTTTTTTATTAATTGAATGTAATATAAATGTCGCTAGCATAACTCTCACCTAGAAAATCTCACCTGGATGGTTTGGGTTTTCCTCAGATTTAATAACATGTAATGTCAGGTGAAATCTGAACCCATATATTTCAGCACTCCTACATTTTCGGCTGCCACAAGTGTGCATATGACAGCTACCAGGAGTCTGTGCCAGTGTTCAGAGCTTAGCCTCCTCAAAATTAAATAACGTTCCTAACGTTCCTAACGTTTCCCGTTGCTAATGCGGAGAGGAAGAGGCAGAGTGCATTAAGATGACCTCAGATCAGAGCTGGCTGTCAGTGTGGGCCAACAGGGTCCCTGGAGAACTGCTGTTTCTATTAATTCCCCAAGCTCTGGCATGCTGACAGCAGCTGCCTGCATGTTCAGGCCTGTCCAGTGGGAGGTCAGCTCCTATATCTCTGACACACGAACTCTGTGATGAGGCTCATCGCTACGTGATGGTTCTCAGCGATGCTGAGTGCGGAAGTGAGCCAGCGCTGCGTATCGATTGGATCGATGGCTGAATCAAGTTGTGGAATAGCAGAGCATGTCATGTATCACATAACATCTCGCAGAATATGAGGGTGAACTTGTGGTACCAAGGAAAATATAATATTGTTGAAAGGATAGACACAATGTTTTGATTTAATAACTTAAATGTCTCTGACCAACAGCGGTAGTATGATAATTTGAGAACAAATCATAATGAAGGTATTTATTATGGTCGGAGAGGCTTATTACCTAGCAGATTTCATTTAAAGATAAAGCCTTGATCATTTTTTACATCCTCATTTTGAACTAGGCTCTTCAATATGTGCATCAAGGCTGCTTTTCATATTTATTTTGGTTTTTAGAGAGAGTTTTTGTTACTTTTTAAGATACAATAGGGAAAATGAAAAGCTGAAATTATGTACAATGTTTAATTACTAGTTAGGGCTGGTCGATTCATCGATTTAATTGATTAATTTTATTTTCTGTTTATAAAGATTTCTTTTTTGGAAAATTTGGATTTTTTTTTCCACCAATGCACTCCTTCCATAGCTCATATTTACTTAAATACATCACTTTTTGTTGTTAGATGTGTACCTGCTAAACGAGCTTACTGTTTGATACCCCTTGTTCCAAACGTCTTATATTTTCATGTCTTGTTGTGAAACACGCTTGTTTTACAAGCTTGAATTTACTTGACCTCTAAATGAAGGTCACCGGCCATGATCAAAAACAAAGGTGAGTTTTTTTAAACTAACGTATGTCATTTGTAACGTTTTTTTTTTTTTATATTATAAAACTTAGGAGAGAAAACAAAACGGATTATTCTGATTTTGTAGGAAAA
Source organism: Jordanella pulchra (assembly GCA_034780135.1). Lineage (NCBI taxonomy): Eukaryota > Metazoa > Chordata > Actinopteri > Cyprinodontiformes > Cyprinodontidae > Jordanella > Jordanella pulchra. The sequence goes on along the minus strand of JAUZNJ010028946.1, from coordinate 2,375 downwards.
ATAGCTATTTAAGCCATATCACCCAGCCCTAGTGTTAGTCATCACTGTTAGGTGTTATAAACAGTGTTATGCTCACCACTCTCCCTCTACTCTGTTTCTCCTTTTTTAAATGCTCCCTTCCTGAAAGCTAGATATATCTATGAGTAACCAATATTGGTTTGTAAAGTATGCCGGTTCTTAGGAATGTTCTGGATTAGTTATCACAGTTATGACTAATGTATTCTTACTGCTGTTCATTAATCAATCTGATTTACTACACAAGCTGAGTGAGCTGATTTGTAAATCTGAAGCAGAGGGGGAAATGGGTCAGACTTTACACTAGAGGGTGGATGTCAGGTCTGTAGGACTATTACACACCTGGTTGATGTTGACATTTTTAAGATCTGTAAATGTGTACTGTTCTATTTCCCATTTTGGGTTTGTCTTCATTTAACTTTAGTTCAAAGGAAGTCGTTTTTTTCATTTAGACCAAACCACAATGTTCTCTTTATTTTAACCAAGGACTTTGACCTCTCACCTTATCATAACCCTCACCAGGCCACCTTTGTAATTAAACATCTCCCCCTTGTAAGGGATTCATTAGTCAAATATTTGAATTTATCAAGTTAGGATCTGATTACCACTGGTATATGACAAACCTCTTCATTACCTGTTATTTTATAAATTTAATGTAATGGCATATAAAAAAACACTTCCTACTGTTATGTGGCTGAACAAGCAACTGTTGTCATCATAACTACAGATGCATTAATCCAGCTTTCATTAGCTGATCATGATTTGCAGATTTTCTTTAAGGTCTGACCTGCTTTTTTATTCTTTTTTTCATTTGCTTTAATTGAACAGCTGCATTAAAAATTATGATTTTAGAATAAAACACTGTGCTGAAAGCTATTATTACGATGAGTGAAGTACTGGTCACATCCCTTTTGCTAATAAAACTTTAACTGTATGCAGAGATAGTCCCACAAATACTAGCTGAAAAATAAAATGTATTAATAACCAAACAGAATTTCTTACCCCACTTAAACTTAGTCAGGGGTGCAAAGACTTGTTCCTTGTGAGCTACTATCCTGCAACTTTTGTATACAAATCCCACCAGAATCAAATGAATGGTTTGTTATCAGTCCTCTGCAGAATTTAATCATAGCCATGTGATTCAGGTGTGCTGGGGCAGGGAGGCATCTAAAAGGATAATAGTGCTCAAGGACCAGAGTCAGGCACTTTTGCATTACGCTGTGCAGCTGTAGCCTGTCTTTAAGAGGAAAACTGTAAATGCCTTAATTTTTTATGTCCTGCAACCGATGGTGGAAAGAAAATAGCTTTAAACTGCAAAAGAGACAATCTAAACTTTACAATTGGCTTCATCATTTCCAAAACATACCACATTTTTTTTATTTAACTCATAATTTCCGCTCAAAAGCAGCAAGTGATGGAGTCAATTCTCACCTATATTGACCTGATTCTGGTTGATTGTTGGGTACATTGTATGAATTACGGTAAATTATCCTCTTCAAATTTATAAAGTTAAAATGGATACCTAGAAACATTCATTTTCTATTTGATAAAAGCTCACAGCAAAGAGTACCAAGTTTTGTCAGGTAATCGCATCAAAGTGATGTCATCTCGCTTCAGAAAGCTTTATTATTCTCAAGGTAAATAGAATGTGGTAATAGCTCATTTTATCCAACACCAACAACCACAGCAGTTATCCTGCAGCAGTGGGTCTAAACAAAACATCTCATACTAAAGATGCTCAGGGTTGTAGCAGAGATCACATTTTTCTAAACAGACTTATTGAAGATCTGCAGCCTCCTGCTGCAAACACTGAAGAGCCTATGCTTCCTCAAGAAGTACAGTCTTGCTTCTTTCTAGTAGACAGCTTTACAGTTGAGTCACCATTCCAGGTAAACACTGAGGTATTTATACTACTCCACTATGTCCACCTCTTCTCCCATGATGGAAAGGCTGTTGAAACTATTCTAGTTCTTCTGAAAATCTGCAATTTAAAGAGTATAATCTACTTCAGTTATAGTAATGATGTGCATTGATGTGTAAGACTCCTGCAGCCAAAATAATAAGATGATAGTGCCAGTACCAACGGGAAAAACTTCTTTAAATGTATTAAGGTGAAGTGGTTATCTCATAAAAGTCTCTGCATGAATCGACAGATCGTTGTTCTTTGGAAACTTTAAATCGACAAATTTAACTAGAGTGATATTTATTCATAGAAGCTCGGGCATCTAAAAGCAGCTTATCAAAGTTATATTGGAGATGGGCGAATTAACCCTTTAAGGACTGCCATTATAAAGGTCCGAATGAGCATCTTTTTACATTTTTGGATGCTGCAGAGTCATTTTTAGGAGCATTCCAATGTT
>JAUZNJ010028945.1:5047-15728 GCA_034780135.1 Jordanella pulchra | reverse complement strand
GGATGGATGATGGATGGATGATGGATGATGGATGGATGGATGGATGGATGGATGGATGGATGGATGATGGATGGATGATGGATGGTTGGATGGTGGATGGATGATGGATGGATGGATGGATGATGGATAAAATATCCCATTTTTTATATATATCAGATATTTCTCACATAGATCCACAAACATTCTTTCATATCTGACTTTTTGTTCTTAAATTAAAACCAACTCACATGTTTGCTTTTTCTTGTCATTCTAAATTATTTCCTTTAGGCAAACTGTTGAGAACACGAAGTGTAATTCAGGCCCCTCAAGGTGATGGGAGGCCTTGTCCACCTCAGATGAAACAGTGGAAGCCGTGTCTGGTCAAACCCTGCTACAGCTGGCGGTACAGCGCCTGGTCTGACTGCAGGTCCGAGGTAACAGAAGCTTCTCCTTTTGTCTACATGTTCAAAGTATTAAAGGACAAACTGTAATCAAAGAACCACATAGTTGTGCATGCTGTCTGACAAACCTGCACAAAAAGTGTTCATCATTTTACACACAGATCAACTCTGTCTGCTCATGAACTAACATATAAATGATGATTGGTTGGTCTGCATTTTATTAGGGAGTATAAAGGAAAGGTTAACTGAAAGAAACCCCTCAGAGGATCATTTCCCTGACCCAGCATGCTAATATGTAGCATATCACTCAATTAGAAATGAAGAGTTTAAATAAGACCTTGTCTGAAAGGTTAAAGGTCAGACCCAGAGACAACTGGCCAAACGTGGACTGATTTTACCTTTTAAATAAATCTTCCAACTCCTTCACCACTTTTATCATGTAATACAAATCATTTTTTCTTTGTACACTGCATGCTGTCATATCAAAGGATACTTACACAGAACTTGATAACTTGTAATAACCTTTAGTGTTAATTACTTTCCTGTAGTAATTATATATTTATTTTCCCTCTTCAGCTTTAATAATATTAAACATAAACTGCCAACATAAAAGTTGTGGCAACAAAAACCAAAAACAAATCATCAACCATCAATGAATGGACGACACAAATGGCCCTTTTTACACTCTGATAATATCAGATAATAACAATAAACCGCATCGTCACTTACAAAAGAAACAAACACTAAATCAATTATTAATAGCTTCATGTTCTTTATGGTTAACATAAGTCTTTCACCGGAAGCGTCTGAGTGCACTGTTTCATATCTCTCTTAATGTTTTCTTCCGTTATACAGAGCCACCTTTTTTCAGGCGTCTTATTACACTTTTAGCTGACTAGCCAATCACAATCGACCATTGAATAAAGTTATGTCAAAGCAGCCTAAAAGATGTCATAGTTGTGATTGTTAGTGTGCAACGACATTGACATTGTGCAACTTCTGTGTCATTTTCATTAAATAAGACACAGATTAATTATTTTCTTAATACCTTCATTTCTCTCAACCAATCATGAGCAGTTTCCTTCTGTCCTTTCTTGCAGACTAATTTTTCACAGAGTCTTCTTTCCTCCTTTAGTTAAAAACACCAAACAACATTTCTGTGTGGTGTCTTTCATCAGGGGGCGAGGTGTGGGGAAGGCATGCGCTTCAGGAATGTGTCCTGCTTTGTGTCCGATGGTTCTGGTCAGCAGGACAGCAGTGTGGTCGATGATGAGCTCTGTGGAGACGTGGAGCTTTCAGTGAACGGAGATAAACAGATTATTCTCCAGGAGGCTTGTACTGTACCCTGTCCAGGTAGGCTCACCGCACATATTATCAGCTCATTCTAATAACTCACATTAATCCCTCTTTTCTTGGTACAAATAAACTCAAAGTATCTAAATGATCAGTTTAACTGTGTGAAGATCAATAAATGTACTGAGGTCCCATATCCAAACAGAAGTATCATTCTTACTTTTAACACTAGGTCTGTAAATGTAAGATTAATGGAAACATTCTGTAGAAAACAATGACATTATAAGGCAAGCAAAAGCCCATCCAGTCAACGGCAGAGATGTGTTCTGAGGTAAACTGAGGAGACGGATAGATGGCGATTAACAGCAATACGAAACAAGAGGCGATCAGAGGAGAAAAGGACTGGTTGAAATAAATGCAGAAGGTGGAAAATATATTCCTGATAAGAGAAGTCAAAGAGAAACCTTCAAAGTAAGTAAGACATTGACAGACTCCGCGTATTGCCTGAATAAAAGTACAGAGCTAAAACAATTGCATCCTTCATTACAAACTCCCTTCAATGATAAAACTCATTGAGAGGGCTGCTGCTAACAAACCTCCAGACTATTTGGCATGAAATAATATTCACCAACACTTTGCAAACTGCCCTCCACAGAAGCAGCATTACTTCTAGTCCTCAGCCGTTAGGATGTTCAACAGATGCTGAGAAATACACGGTTCTCTTCTCAGCTCCTAGCTAGAATATCCATTTGTTCTAAAGTGTTTCACATGTTAGAAGTCTTAGTGTGTTTAAAAACCAGCAATGTCTAAATCTAAGGAGCTTTAATGGGAGCTCCTCATGGCTTTGTGCTGGGACCCTTTGTAATGCACTTTTTCTAGTAAGATATTTCAGTGGTTTTGTGTTTTTATCCATCATTTTGTAGATGATAGTATGCTATAATGCTGAATTAGATCCCTAAGGTTCACCAGGTATCGTTGTAAATCAACAGCTTGTTTTAAAATTCTTCAGACGTCATAGAGATAGATCTTAGCCCGTAATCATGACTTGATTGAAATAAGTACTTCCTCCAATAGGCAGGGGCTCATTGTTGGAGATTTTGAAGCGGAGGCATCCTAAACCATTTAGAGAACCTGTTTTAAAGCCTACGACACTGATTCCAACTGCTCTCAGAAACATGAAGTAGACAATAAGTCTGTATGAGAGCTCAGGAAAGGCTCAGTAGAGGCTTATAATGTGTGTCTGGAGAAGCCCTGTCTCACTGTTTTAGATGCAGCCCAGCTCTAACACACTGTCCCGCAGTAACCACTGCCATCCAAGGACACAGGGGGTGTTTCTGGCTTGCTGGTGATCAGTGGAACAGATCTGAGCTTTCAGCAGCTAAAGACCTTGTGTCTCAGCTTTGGGAAGGAGATAAACTGCTATTTAGTCTTTCATTTATTAATGTTCTGTTTACAGTTAAACAAATGAATGACAAATATCAACTTAAGGCATATTGAGTGAGTCCTCTTCAAACTTCAGTCGCACATCCAGTTAGAACCAGTTTATTTATCCATGAAGGTTCTCAAACAATTCAGCTTGATTCAAATCAGTTGGATTAAAAGCATCTAGACTAATTCATTCTACAAATCTGTCATAACCACATTAACTACGTTACAACCAGAGAAATAAACAAACAACATATTTATTTTCCCATTGAAGTTAACAGAATGCAGTGAGACATGCTTCAGGCACTGACTCCACACTCCTTCTTAGTAAACGAGATAAATTCAATGGATTGTACCAGTTTTAGTTGAAAAGAGCATGAATCAACAATTAATACTAAATGAATCATTTGTTTTCATCCCCAGTAACAGTAAAACAAGGGTTTATTTTAGCAGCTAAATCAGATGGAATAAAGAATCTTTTCACTTAAAATAAGGGAATTAAATATGAAATAAGATTGTGGAGGTTTCCATCTTATTCAGTTAGCAAATGGTCTCACTTTCCTTCTCAAATGCTTTTAGTTTAAAGGGAAATGTTGCTCCTTTGTTGGTCCAAAGTGGTTTTCAGAGCTCCTCGTACCCGTTAAATGCACGTTAAATGCATGGAAAGCTGCTCTTAGTTCAGGTTTGTCATGTAGAAAGAAGCATTAGGGCTGCAAAACAGTAGGAAAAGGTATGAGATGCGACAATGTTGGTGAATGCTCCAATAACAATGTGATGAGAATAATAAACAGGTTAACATTGTCTTCTGCTTTGAGTTTGTAGCAAACAGTCGCCCATCCATTCATCATTTCCACTCCCCTTACCGTTGCTTGATGCTACTGAAAGCGTTTGAGGCAAATAGAGCCTGAATGCTGTTATTTTTATCGCGGCATTCCAAGCAGAGCCTCACGTTGTGCTTATTGTGTGCCGTGACAGTAGGTCTGAGACGCATTGTGCCTGTAGCATCATCATTAGCTTCAGTTTCAAAACAAGTATGCTCCCTTGAACGTGTTTCTGTTCTACACCATGAGCCATGATGAGGCAGACAAACTGTGTCTGTGCTTTAGGCTCCTAGTTTGACTCTCCTGCGTCTGACTGCTAGTAGTTGACCAAGAAGAGAACTTGTTAAACTTTATGTTTAGACTGTCCTTTAAAATATGATCCCAAGGTTTCTTATCTGTATCACAGTATTTTGGTCACGCTTTAGAAAATAACCTGTTTATATAAAAACTAATAACACTCAGTTTTTAATCCTACAAAGAAAATGAACAAACTGCTCAAAAACAGTTTATGGAGTTTCATCCTTAGAGTTAAACACTGAACTACGATGGTTTTCATTTGGCTTTTGTCCTAATGTACAACAATAGATGTCAGACAGAAAATCTACTGGAAACAACTCGGCCATATTTAAATTAAACTGTTTGTGTACATGAACTAACATTTTGCTTCTACAGTGTGCATTAATGACATGCTGCTGGTTTGATTTATTTCCTGGAAATGTAACCTTGTCTGTTTGCCTTCTTGTAGGTGAATGCTACTTGACAGAATGGACTGTCTGGGGTCCGTGTCAGTTAAGCTGTGTGAGTGGGGATGACCTGGGCTTTGGCTCGGTCCAAGTTCGATCCAGAGCTGTTGTTGCTCAGGATCCAGAAAACCTGCTTGAGTGTCCTGAGCAAGAACTGGAGGCGCGGCCGTGTACAGGTCAGTTTAAAGGCCTGTTAGAGCAGAGCGGAAATCATAGCCTCAAACTTAGCTTGTTGGAATAAGCATGAGTCCATTCGATGGACAGATTGATGTACATCACCATTAACAATACATTGGATTTTTAAATGAGTAACCTGTTGGTATTATTGAACTTAGATGTTTGGATCACTTGTATGAGCACAGGTGTATAAAAGGCAGACTGGTTGTACTAACCTTTAAAAAAAGAGCCCGGTAAACTTCATATTAACTGGTAGTTCTGTATCACCTTTAATATTCCAAGATCAACTGCTGGCAGCATTAAAAAATAGGATTATTGAGAAGAAAACCAACTTTACGCAGAGGCAGAGAGTACAGAGGTCATCCAGTTCCTATAGTCAGCAGCTGCAGAGCTCCATGCATAGAGAGCAGCCAGTCAGTAATGCAGAGCATCTGGTGAAAAACACTAGAAGGGCGTCTCGAATCAGTCTGAGTTCAGTAGTTGACAGGAGGACAGTTCTCTGGTGCCTTTCTGTGCAGAGGAGATTCTCCTGTGGGCCATTTTAGCTTGACCTTAATTAACATCAAATGCATTCTTAATGCATAAATCATAAAAAGTATTATTCCAAGTAAGTGAGAACCACTTGAAGAAGGTCCTTTCCAGAGCCAACATGATTGTTCACCAAAGAATAAACCAAGGACAACAAAGGCATGGATTAGAAAATGATTTATGGAGATTACCTGACTGTCAAGCAGACGATTAATTATAGCAGAGACTATGAGTCAGGCTCTGAGCTCCAGCATTAGAATAAGACCACAGAAATCTGTTTTTGACTGATTGCCCAACATTTACATCAGAGGACCCCTGATTTACCTAAACACAGGCCTAAAATCCATGCAAACATAGTCTACAGAGACTCGCCAACATCCAGGCAGCAACTTTAGGGAGCAAAACTCAAACAGCAATCAACAAATGGAGAACCAGAAAGGATAGTCAGGCGTTAGCCCAGCTCTGAGGTCCACGCTGCTGAGCCTCCAGTAAAGACAGAGGAACACATAGAGAAACCAGTTAAAGACCTCTGTAGATAGTTTCTGTTAGTTAGCTTCTTCACAATACTCTCCCCCCTGAGACCCCGACTTCTGGGCTCTCATTGTTTGTAGGATAATCACTCTGTGTAATTAGTCTTTGTAATACTCTATGTAGTGTGGCAAAGTATAGTATGTAGTTATAGACTCTGTAATAGTAAATATTGAGATGTTTCTGTCATTAATCAGGTGTCAAATAAGCAGATGAAGTTAGCTCATTAGGCCGTGTGTCATCAGGTGGAACGTGTTTTGAATACAAGTGGAGGACAGGACCGTGGAGAGGCTCGTCTCGTCATGTCTGGTGCCAACGTTCGGATGGGTTGAACGTCACAGGTGAGAATGATGTTTCTAATCTCAGTGTCCATGTCAGCCCTTTCCCATATGAAGCCATATCACAGCTTTCCATCCTCAGTGTTCCACCAGATGCGTATTTAAAAGCTAGAACCATGTTTCTCTGTGCTCTCAGTGTCTGCTTCCTTTACAGCCTTTTCTCTGTTACTGTGTCTGACTCAGACAACTATGGAGCCACGTTGCCATGTGGCCAGCTAGGAGCTATACCACAGACGAAGCCCTCCACTGTCGCCGCATGCATGCTTGGTGTGAGGGATTGCTGCAGAGTCAATGACTGCTGGTTTTCCTCAGATAGAAAACTCTGAACCCTTAATCTGATTGAATCGTCTCTGTAAACACGTGTTGTGACTTAGTGGCATAGAAATAACGTGAATTGAATGACTTAATGGCATCAGGTCATTGTGTGATGATAAACTCACCATCCTAAAGGAATGATCCGTCCGATCAAAGGGAGCAAAGAGGCAGATTGAAACCAGCAGGAGTGAACTCCTGAATAAGTCATGACCAAACCAACCCAACGGATCCAAAATGACTTTCCTTCATCGCTAGACGAGGTGGATCATTTTCAGCTGCACTGCAGCAGCTCCTACCTCCAGAGGTTTTACCCAAGTTAGAGTAGCTCTGCTTCATCAAGTAAAAATCAAACGTAAAAATACAAGAAAATGCTCAAGTAGGAGGAAAAAAGTTGGATTACTAGTGAGTACTTTTTGGATCCTAACCTCTGATTTAATGTTTCAAACGATGCAAACAGTCAGACGTTATGTTATATTAAGATCGTATATTAAAGACTAAAATACAAATAAATAAAATAATTACAAAAACAAACTTTTCCAAATTCATTTTTTAGATAAAAATTGTAAAAGCAGCCTTTGCAGAGAGAATGTAAGAAAGTAAAGAACTTGTATTAAATGTAGTACGGTGCAGTAAAACTACGCCTTTAACTGTACAGTATTTTATTTAAAAGGTTACTAATTACTGCCTCCTGAATCTGTTACTCTGAACTGGAGTGTTTCGATTTCCTGACAGCAGGAACATCTTCTCCGTTCTACAACGTCTTCAGGTGCAGAAGTTGAAAATGTTCATAGCGGTGGGCAGTGAGTGACCAATGTGCACCGAGGGGCCTGAAAACTGAACCAGTTCAGGGACGATCTGCACTAATCCAGCAGCAACAACAGAACATGAGCAAACACAGCATCAGACACACAGACTAGATTATTATCAAGCTCCGTCTAATAAATATATGCACACAATAATACATCTATGCTGTCAACATCTATTATTTATGCTCCCGCATAATGTAGACATCAACAGTTATTCCTTATTTCTAATTGCATAAACTCTTAGTTATGAGGTAGAGATACGACTTTGTAAAACTCTATGTAGGCTCTGAGCTCTTAAAACAAAAGTAAATTCTGATTGGAGCATAAATCCTGTATTTTTCACTTTTAATGTTAGTTGATTCATTTGAACCATTAATGACTCTTCTTCTGTCCTCAGCTTATGGTTAATAGTAACGGATAAACTGTTAAGTTAGTTAGGACGATGCTCTGCTGCCACCCTCTGGTTTAAAGAGGAACTGCTTGTCCCAGCTCTTCCACATGGGATCGACCAGTCATTGGGTGTGTTAGGGTTAACATGCAGAGAGACCCCGGGCCGGGAATCGAACCCAGAACCTTCTAGCTGCAAGGCAGCAGTGCAACAGACGGCCGCACCGTTCACTGTTATCTGATTATTTGGTATTTAGTTTCCTTTCCTTCATTCATTTGGTATAACAGAGCTGGTTTATTTCACAACGCCCCATAAACTGTCTAATAGGTCATATTGCTGATTTCTGTCCTCGGTTCGGTTCCTTCGGTTGGAGCAGACAGATCTTAGATGACCTGGATCATCTTAAAATGCTCCATTATGTCATTTAATTCTTGTGCAATTAAATTATTGCCAAAAAAGACAAATAAAAACTACAGATATGATGGTTTTGATAAATAATGAGAAACGACTGTCTGTGTATTAAATGTCTGAATAAATAAAGGCTTTATTTTTCCTCTATCTGTACCTGCAAAGAATCTCATTTCCAATCAGTATCCAGCAGGACTCTGGTCGGCGGATGGAAGATGCTGAACAGATCTTTTTTTTGTCATAAAGTCAGAGAATAAAAAGAAACAACCAAAGATTTCATCTAACATTTTGCGTTTTGCTTTGCAGGAGGGTGTCTGGCAGCAGCCAAGCCGATGGCGGATCGATCCTGTGAGCCGCCCTGTACCAAGCCATGGTCTCTGTGCACCGAGGTGAACGACCCTTTGATTAATGAAAACCATGAACAGATATAATTAGATTCAGTTTATTGAAGTAAAACTGGCTAAAGATATATGGTGTCCCTCAAAATGTAGTCATGTCCAGAATGTTAGACGTTCAGAAGTTAATATGGGATGGATTAGTGGGTAGAACGGCTGCTATGTCTGAGAGGGGCTGGAGGTTCTTTCACCATTGAAAGCAAATAAAATGTTTTCTTAATTCAAGTTTGAAAAACAAAAACTCACATATTTTTAAATGAAATTTGAATCCAGAAATGAAACTTAAAAAAGGTTCTTTAGGTTTTTAGAGTAACTTTGCAGTTTTCTCACATTTGATTACTTTAATTCTGTTTTCAAATTTATTTATTTATTTTTTTATAGATGTTATATTTTCAGATTTTTTTTCATTTCTGATTATCAGATACAGTTTTAAAAATAGCATTTTCACAGATCACCTTCTCTTAACTTTAGGCCCAATCCAATTATTCACTCTTGAGTAAAGTTGTTGTTAACGTCCAGCGGACCAATGGAAACGCATCTTCCCTTCTGACCCCATTGGAAGCCCCGCCCCCACGAGTCACGAGCATCTGATCAGAAAACGCAGCTTAAAGAATTAAATATCTGAAATACGGAAATTTGAAAAAAAATTTAAAATCTGTAAAATAAATGATTGGAAATAAAAATGAGAAAAAAAAAAAAAAGACTTGAAAAACAAAACCCAAAAAATACAGCAAAGTTCCTCTGAAAACCTTCATTTGATTAAACATTTTTCAAAGTTTTATTTCTGCATAGCATTTTGTTTTATTTCAATTTACAAAATGTGTGTTTTTTAGACTCCATTTAGAAAATGTGTTCTTTGCTCACAACATTAATGGGATAAAACTCCATATTTATGCAGGTTTCTGTTTGATGCTTTAAACCATAAAACGTAAACTTTGATGGATCGTTGTTATTAAATGTTTGCAGTTTAGCCCTTTTAATTCCATGTAATAAAATCCTCATTGATCCAAAGGGTAGCATGCCATCAAAAAACCACCAAACTATGATCAACTCCTGACGGTTTTACGATCCTTCTGTGTTTCAGAGAATGTTTCAAATGTTCTTTTTTAAGTTGTTTCGATAGTTTCATGACTTCCAGTACATGATGAAGTAACCTGTTGCTCTTAACCCCTCCCTGCTTTAGGCAGGTGTGTGTGGCTGTGAAGAGGGATACACTGAAATCATGACGTCCGATGGTGTGTTGGATCAGTGCACTGTCATCCCGGTCCTGGAGATCCCAACTGCAAGCGACAACAAAGCCGACGTGAAGACAATCCGATCGTTCGGCCCCATCCAGCCTGCCGCCAGCGCGCCCGGCAGAGCCGGCAGAACCTGGTTCCTGCAGCCGTTCGGTCCAGGTAATGTTCATGTTTGGAACCGAAGGAAGAAAACATGACTTCATATCAATGAACAACAACAAAAGAAGAGAAGATAGTTTGTAAAATGTGTTTTTCTGGGTTCACAGTTTTTTTCCTGGTGACACGTGTTTTCTACCTCCATCACTGATGACTTTTATAATCATGAGGCCGATGAGCGACACAGAGTCTAACTCTGGTTTTAAGGCAGATATTTGTTTGTTTATTGGTCTTTATGTCTCAGAGTAGAAACAACTAGAACTTGTTTCTATCAGTGTTTCCACTGATCATCAAACTCCTCAAAGTAGAATTATTTCTGGCTGTTTCCAGAAAACAGACGTTTTGGACGTAACTCTTTTGCACCAGGCTTGTTCAGCCCCACACTGCGATGGAAACAGGTTTTTTGGGTCCCATGAGTCACATTGTCAATAATCTGCTGGTGAACGAGATGAAGAAGAGGAGGACAAGACTTGACACATGAACAAACTTATTCACATTTGGTTTTTTATTGCATTTCTTATTATATGGAAACACAACAACGGCATTTTTGTTGCTTAGTTTTGTTTTTGCATTAGAAGGATATGGACAAAGTTTGGCGCACATTAGAAATAAAAACACGACCTCCATCCATCCATCTTCTGCTGTTTATCCGTCGGGGTCACGGTATCCTTTATGAATCTGAAGAGTTATTACTTGCCATACAGAGGTCGGCTCTTTAAATGTCGCTGTTGTTGTTGTTGTT
>JAUZNJ010028944.1:0-15728 GCA_034780135.1 Jordanella pulchra | reverse complement strand
TAGTTAGATAAAAAGTAACTATTTAAAGTATTAATTTAAGATATAATTTAGCCTTTATTGTTACCAACAACTTAACATACTATGATGTTTATTTACACGATTCCAGTTCCCAGCAAATCGAACTAAATCATTAAAAGCATCAAAAACAAAGTTTCAAAGTTTATGGATATATTAAATTACATATTACAATTTGGTTTATTTCTGAATCACATTATGTTATAGCAACTTAATTTATTTGGAAAAAACTGCCAGAGTTTTCAGTCGGGAAAAGTATTTAAACAGATGTCTGAAAATAAATGCTAATTTATTGAGTGGAACTCCATTATCTATTGATACTTTAAATGCATTCAAAGGTGATTCCACTAATCATAGATCACTAATGAAAATCAAACATTGAGTTTGTTAGATAATTACAAAAAAATATTGGTAAAGAAGGGAGCTGTTTACAGAATTGCTTTATCTAAGAATATGGATGTAAAAGTGTCTGAATTTTAAGCGAAGTCAGTTCAAAAGTTGTTAAGGTTTGGACTGTGACTGGAGTAGGAGCTTCACCACGAGCTCCTTTACATTAGCTAAAGTGAAAATGGCGTCTGTTTACGTCCCAGAATCCAGATAACCTAAGTGTGAAGTTAAGAGTTGGGGAATTTGTTTTATAAATCCCAAACTCGTCAGCACCATCTTCAAGTATATTTTAGAGGACTTGAAATTTCTACTGTCGATCTTTATGGAAACACTGATTTTATTTTCCAGAACAACTTGGCACCTGTTCACAAAACAAAAAGTACCATCACCTGAATTGATCACCATGTTACTATGCTTGATTAGCCAGAATGGCCTGACGGAAACTCAACATGCAAGCACGGGTCTATTGTCAAGAGACAGAGAGGAGAAACTAGACCCAACAATGCAGACGAGGAACCTGAGCTTCCTGATCACCTGAGTGCATACTGTGCTCTAACTCACTGAGATATATCCATATCCAGAGTTTATTTGAAGCAGAAAAGGCCCTAAAAGATGGATCAGAAGTTGCTTGAAAAATCTGCTAATTGGAAAAGATACAAATTTGGGCTGTAAATATGGAACAAAAATACAACCAAACATAAAAAGCAAACACTAAGCTAGTGACTGGTCAACATTAAAAACAACTGCGAGGATCACTCAGATATTTTAGGTGTGAAGCAGTCACTTTAAAAAAAAAAAACAAAAAGAAAAAAAAAAAACAGAAAAAATTAACAGACTTATTAAAAATAAAATCACATGAACCAACTGTGCACTTTGCACAGTGTTAAGTTGTTGGTAACAATAAAGGCTAAATTATATCTTAAATTAATACTTTAAATAGTTACTTTTTATCTAACTAATTTAGATGTCTTGCAAAACTTAAATCAACGGAATAATTACTTATTTAGAATCATCAATACCATAGTGAACCACTAGATGGTGGTGTGTTCTTTCAGAACGGTCAGTAAAGCTGTGTGATGCTGAAAGGGCACAATATAAACATTTAATGCACTGGATTCAAGGAGAATTTGAAGTCTAAGGATCTTACAAATCAAGCTGTAGATGAATTAAGTTTTTCTCTTGCAAACAATTTTAGACTAGAGGTTCTGTGAACCTACTGTTTTGCTTTAAGACAAGAAACTTTTGGCCGACTCACTGATCTAAACATCAAACTGGTGACCTCCGCTCAACTGAAATCTGTCAACCAATCACTGCACCTTAGTAAAATAATTACCACCCAGTGAACCTTTAACAATGTTTTTTGTTGGGATTTTAACCAATTGCAAAATTGTCAAACAGAACTCTACAGTCCTCATGTTTACTGATTGCTCTTTGCAAGCTTGCTCAAACTCTGTCAGACTGGATGTAAATTTTAAGCCTTGGCTTTCAGTTTGCTGCATTAACACATGGATATGCTTGGATTTAAACTACCTGTCAAACACCTCCGTATCTACACCCTTGATTCCAATTATTAGGGCATAATTAGGCAGGGCTCTGTGGAACTTGGATAAATATTTCAGTCAGAGCTAATCCAGAGCTTCATCATCCTTTAAACTTCTCCCCCAGCTGCATCTTTCACCGGTCTGCTGGTTTTATGTTGCTGTTTGTTCACTGGCGGTCACAGAAAATGTTCATATGGGTGTCCATGCAGGGACCAATATTTTCAACATAAATCTCTGGGACCAGATTTTAATGAGGCCCTTTATAATAAAGCTACATATTTATAAATCGGTCCTGTTGGAATTAATTCATGCTTCTAAATAATATATATACATTAAATGGGTTGAGCAGTTCTTTTTTATCTTTAACTACATAGAAGACCCCTAAATGATTGCAGAGACAAACTCTCCCCTATAAAACCTTTAAAAATGATTTATAAAAGAGCAATAATTATATATCAGTCATTTTTATGTGTAGTATATTGTTGTGTATTATCTTTGTCAGTTTTAGATTAATATAATGACAAATTGGAACGTTCCACATTATGCCATCTCTGTTGCCACCTTCCTGGATAAGAAGGTGGTAAATTATATCCACATGGGGGCAGCAAATCCCCTTGTAGGGTGGCTATAGAGGTGGCCGGTGATTGACTAGCGGTGGCCAAAAAGGAATAAATACTTTGAAATGGCTTTAGTACATAACACAGATGTACAAACCTGCATATGAAAGTGCAAGAAGTCACTAAAGTCAAGCCTGAACCATCAAGTTACCATAAATCTTTATCAGTAGAGTAAGATAGAGATTTTAGTTGTTTAATATTGACCTAGGTTTATCCTGTTTTATAATATTTATTAGGCTATTTGATATGAGTGTTATCACAAAAAACGTTTAATTTATGGCACAAATTGCTGCTGCTTTGTTTGATGAAGCGGTGCAGCTCAGGTGTCTCTGTGACCGAGATTTAAGAATTATTGAAAAATGATTTTTTTCGTACGTTTATAAGCTGATACAGATTAACTCAAGTGTTCAGTTCGACACAATCAATTGATTTTTTTAGTTATACGCCTTATTTTTTGTTCTCTTGGAACAGGTTGGAAATACAGTAGGTTTGCTTTGTAAATGTGCTGTAAAATGGCGAATAATGTTTGCTGTAATAGATCAATACATTTCACTCAATCCCGTTTAATGCTTTGCACATTTAACGTTATGGTCCTTTCTAAATGCTCTGTATTGATTTCATCTTTGGGAATATTCACGCAGATGGGAAACACTTGAATTATTTGCTGTGGGAATGCATTTGTTGATTATGTTTTCACTCTAAAAATAATACGACTCAGCCATGTAAGCTTTTGGTCCTAAACCACAGCGATTTAGTAATAAATTAATGATTTTTGAAGATTTCATTATTTTGTTATACTGTTGTTTGTTTTCAAGGCCCACGATATGTGAAAAAAAAGACTCCCTGGGTTTAAAGTTCCCTATTCATTGTCAAAATTGCCCTGTCGTTCAGGAAACAATCTGCTGGGAATAAACAGTGTCTTGCAAAACTGTAAACATCTCTTAAACATTTCACTTGTCAAAAATTGTTATGTAATTAATTAGGATTTCATGAAACAGACAAAAAGTGGCACAAAACTGAGAATGGGAAAATTAAATTTTTAAAAGTGTTACATGCATTTGTTTTCAGCTTCCATAAGTCAATTCTTACTTATTTATACTTATTATTACCTCAGTGAAGGAGGTGATGTTTTTAGCAGAGTTTGTGTATGTTGTTTGTCTGTCCGTCTGTTTACAGGGTATCTTTGAATTGATTTTAATTAATTGTTTGCACCTCAGTCCAAGAACAATCCATAAAACCTTGTTGATGATCCACATAAAAATCCTGCAGATGCAGGATTTTTTTAAAGGATAATTTGTTGGAAGCAGTTCCCCCCGAAACCAGAGAGTGGCAGCAGTGACTATTAACAGCTGTTGCATCGGACTCAAAAAAGTCCACAAGTATTATACTGAAGACAGAAACACAGGAAAGGTGAGCCACGCCTTGGTCGAAGTCTCTATCTGCTGATCAAAGAGGAAATGTGAATGAAGAAGGTGAGAGCAGAACAACCATCAGAGGCTGCAGACACACGCTGTCCCTTCTTTATAAACTTCTAAAAAGATTTTAAGGTAATACTTACCAAAGGTGCACATCATGCCAAGAAACAATTCATTAAAATTTCATAATGATCCACATAAAGTGCTAATTAAAGTCACAATATTGGGCAAAATGCTAAGGACGTAATTAGCCCATTTGATTATGGTGTGTTGGACCATTGAAAAACCCAAAAATTAGCAGGATACCAGCCCTCGAGGACCTCCAAATTTGACACCCCGGTTCTAAAGGATAATAATGAGGCTCCATGGGCGTGCAGGTGGCGCAGTGGTTAGCGCACACGACCCATGTACGGAGGCCTTGGTGCTCGGCGCGGGCGACCCGGGTTCCAGTCTGGCCTGTGGTCCTTTCCGGCATGTCTCTCCCCCTCTCTCATACCCCCTTTCCTGTCTGCCTACTGTCAGAAAAACGAGCCACTAGTGCCATGAAAAGCTCAAAAAAAAAAAAAGAAAAGAATGAGGCTCCATTGAAATACCTCAAATTGTAGCCCCTACCTTTTGTTATTTGCTCCTATCGCTTTACTTGTCACAAGATCAAGAGTAACAAGGGTAGGAAATGAGCTCCAGACCACTTTACTGAATCCAGACAGCCTTCAGCCCTACAGATGTGGTTACGAGGCGGAAACATAGAAGAATAATGCTTGTCAAATACAGTGTTTGAAAGAAGAATGATAAAAAAATGGTCACACAAATATTGAGAAAAGCTGAAGCTCTCTGTTATAAAACACAGAGAGGCCAGTACAATTCAAAAAGCTATTATTATGGAAACCACTAACACCCTTATGTCTCAGCTTAGGAATCCATGCCAATTTTAGGTATTTAAATCAAGCTTAAAATACCTAGATCTGATTGGCTGCCAGTGCTGTGACAAAAACATCAATTATCATCATAAGTTTACTTTTTGGCAATGTTGTGTCAGTGGCACTTTAAGGTTAAAGAGTGACCCATGTTTACCGAACTGTTCAGGAGATCCTTGCTTTCAAAAATAAAGGTCACTAGTCACAGTAAAAGGGTAAATGAGGAAGAACACGTTTAGGCTCATTGCTCTGCTAGAAGGTGAAAAACTCAAACTCAGATCTTGCAGCCTCAAGGTGGTTTCCTTACAGAATTTCCCTGCATTTAGCTCCACCCATCACCTTATTCATTTTGAAAGGTTGTCCTGTCCCTTCTGGAGAAAAGTGTTCCTACAACATGATGTAACCATCTTTCACCGTATTGATTGTACCCTCAGGGTGATGTTGGTTGGTTTTCCTCCAGTCGTAGGGTTTCAGATATTGGTCCTATCTCTCTCTTTAGCATGTTTTCTGTGTCGTCTAGCTGCCTTAAAGAATTTTAATGAGTTACAATGGCTTTTTATTGAGGAAATAAGTTTATAGCTGCCAAGATTATTAAAGAATCATGTATCATTTACCTTATATTTTACATCCATGCCGTAACTTTAGCCTGCCTGTGCCATTACCTACAGGCTAAATAGTTTCAACAGGAGAGTTTAAAAGAAAGTTGACAGGACTGTTACCTTTTTATTAATACATGCTGTAAAGCATGTATTAATCTCATTAAGTCATCAGGTTAAGGCTGAATGAGACTTGATGAGATGGAGTCTGGTGTGCTACTGCTTGGTTGGAAAGAATGCCAGCAGCCACACGGACCTTTCTGGAACCAGTTTGACACCCCTGCTGTAAAGTAACGTCCTCTGACAGGATTTACATACAGTAGGTGGGCTGTGATTTTTTTTTTTGATGTCTGCAGTGAAGAAGGAACACTTACCAACTGCATCAAAGCTAAAATAAGGCCCCTCTTTTATTTTAAACACTAATATCAGTTACGTATATATAAAGATAAACTGAGGAAAAGTAGGAGCATTTGGTTTGAGATTGCTTAAACTATTTTTGTAATCAGAAACTTGAAATTTCTCCCAAATGTGGAGTAAATTCATAATGAAATTCATTAAAGTTTGTAGTTGTGACATCAAAAATTATGAAAATGTTAAAAGGCCTGGAAGATGCTGTATACCATCCTCAGATGAGCTGAGAGATGAATGCGTTTCTCCTGAGTGTGCTTGAGAAATATGAGTGGAATCCAGTTTGGCGGCTGAAATGAGTATTATTACCAGGTGACACTAAGAAATAAGGAGTTTGAATCCACACTCTGCTCAGACCTGCATCATGCTCTGCCAGGACAGGAAGACACAAGATATTCCACAAATGAGCTCCAGTTTTGACAATGGGATGACAGGCCTGCTCTCCTTGTGAGTATCTGGGAAAACCTAAAGTTCAGCTCTGGGTCTGGACTACTGGACCAAACCTGAGGATTCTCCTGCTGCTACTTGCTGCTTATCTTTCTCAGATGCTCAGTGCCAAGCAGACAGTCTCCTGAGTGTGAGGTGTGATGCTGGGTTTAAAGCCAACTGTCTGTTCCATCCCACCTCCTCACATTGAGGAGGTCAAGAAAGGGTTTATCTAGTCTAAATGGCTTCTTTTGTTCCCTTCCTTCAGCTATTAATCTTTCCTTTTTTGCCACCCGTCTTTCTGTCTGACTGCCCTTTTAACTTGTTATCCCTCCACATAACACTGCTTTCCCCTTCTGTCACTTTCCCTTCACGTTTGCATTCCCGCCTTATGTAATGCCGAAATCAGATTATGGTGCTTATCAATGGTGTAATCAAAGTTCTGTGCCTGATATTTGATATATGAATTCTGGTGAAGCTGCATTTAAAACTGCGATAGATTTAAAAAGCTCTGTACTCATTACAGGTGTGGAGAGCAAGGTGCCTGTCTGAGAATGATGACTGATGCTGCAGAGAACAGGATAAGCTAGTCTTTTTTTTCCCTTGAAGCTCCACAGATAAATCACTGGAAAATGTTGGGCTGTCCTGCCAGCACTCAAATTAATGGGGCTTTTGCATTAAGTTTATGACATCTGAATGCATTGATAAGATACATGTGCATCCTAAAGTGCAAATGATATACGACCTGTAAGGAAGGAAATACTCCGGCTAATTTTCTCTCACAGCCCTTCACCGTCTGAGGGGATGCATAAATGTACATACATTTATCAAGCAAGGTCTTCAGAAGGACATGGCTCTCCCTGCACGCACAAAGCATGGGGACACTTGACCCTGTAAGTGCTTTCAGAAAAAATTATCTTATTTGTCACACCTCATTTGATTTATATCTGTCTTAGAAAACAAAAAAAAGCAGAAGCAGAGGAACATTTTAGAGCCTCTTTTCCCTGTATGAAAACGACATACCGTAGAAAAGCATCAAGCAAAATACACCTACAGTACATGTAAGAGCTACTGTGCCTTGTCAAAGAATGTGTACCTTAAAAAAAACAAAAGTGAAGCACACAGTTTTATTAAACTATCTTTTTCTCAGAGTGCAGCTGGAAGTCTTTTGTCATATATGTATCTGCCAGCTGTGCACATCTAGAAAATAAACATATTGTCGATGTATTTTAATACAATATAAAGTAGAAATACCTTTTCTTTATATAGCACCTTTCTGTTTAGGATTTGTGAATTCACAAGCTTCCAAAAATACGACTTGTCAGGAGTCAGCAGATGCGTTCGGCTCGATACAGAAATGTTTCGGACCAATGACATGCAGTGATGTGTATGATCTCAAAAAAATCAACCAGAGGCGGAAGGCTGTAGCAAAACAAACATGGCTGGAATGTCCTCTTTTTCTTTTTAAAAATGAGCAAAAGACCTGAATTTTGCCTTTGAAGATCGTTGCAGGATCACCCTGACAGGATTTGGTACGAGCTTGATATATCAGTCAACTCCACTATTTGAGAAACAGATAAGCTGCTGCTGCCGCTGCTGTGATTGGCTAAAAAACTCGACACGGGAGGCAGATACCCAATCAGCTCAAAGAATTATTCTGAATGTCCCTCCCTTTTCAGAACACTTTTTATATGAGCCTTTCCAGATCGATACATGTAGTTTAATTTAAATTTTACACGGTATCAATATAGCTTATGCCAGGCTACCTTTCTTAGACGGCAGTCCCAACGTTATTCACATAAAACTACATTTATGTAGTTTAAAAGACTTAAAAGAACAAAAGAAAACACTAAAACAACATAAAATTTGTCATAGCAATCCAGGGACCAGTAAAGGTTATTTAAAATATCAACAGAGAAACGATTGTGTCCAGCAATGGCAGTTCTAGACTAAATTTACCAGAGGGGCCGAGGGTGGGGCCAGTGGGGCAAAAAACAAAAGAAAAAAAAAAAACACAAAAGAATAACAACAAAAAAAATAACAACAAACAGAGCAGGATTTTTTAATTTAAGTGAGCCACAAACCGATCATTTTAAATTTTTTAAATAAATGTTCAATGAAATTGTATAGTTTAAATATTACATTTGTCTCAGGAAACAAATCAGTTATGATTTTCTTTGCCAGTGCATTTCATTGTATGGAATTTATTTAGCATTACACTGCAAAAACAGATAACAAGGTAAAGGTTTCTTAGAATCAGTGTATTTGCCTTTAATTTCATTTTTAAATAAGATGATCTTCCAAAGGAAGAAGGATAAAACATGATAGTCTGCACTTGAAATAAAATAAAAGTTGTTTTTCTTTTTATTTAAACATAAATAATGTTATTATATCTGCAAATTGCCTGTCGTACATCTTTTAAAATTAACTTACATTTAAATATTTGCAGTTTATATTTTCAGTACAGGAGCCATAACAGAGGCCAGAACCAGTTCAAAAGGGGTGCTGGCTCCTGTTGGCCCCCTTCTAGAACCACCTATGGTGTCGAGTGAACGCATGTATTGCGGCAGTTCATTTCACAGTCTTGGTCTCACTGCTTGGAAAGATCTGTCTCCTCTGGTTTTAAAGTAAAAGGGGCTATCAGATGCTGGTGCTCTGGGGGTCTCATGGTGCGAGCTGGAGAGTAATGCTGATGTAGTCAGCTTCCTTAGTCAGGACATCAGGAGAACCGTTGACCTCCGCAAGTTCAGCTCATTCTTGGATACAATTTTACAGAGTCCTGAAGGTATCAAAATCATCTGATCAACCAATTATATTCAAGTACAAATATTGTGGCAATTCCCAGCTGTTCCCTGAGGCGAAGCTGTTTATGCTATAAAAGGCTTCAGGGCCACAACAAAAGGAGAAGACCTTGTGAAGATGATGGCTGTTAGTGGGTAGAGATTAATTGATATCTACAATGGAATGAGTTCTGTACCGACATGGGACAAAAAGGTAACTTAGTGAGGAAGAGGCCGTTTCACCATTAAGTAACAGATTACAGTTTGCAGATTTGGAGAGGAGGATGCGTGACTGAAAGGCGGGATATTGATTGATGTTCTTAGCCTTACCTTTTTCCATGAACTTAAGATTGCTGCTCTTCTCTTGAGAGGAATAAGCTGAGGTCCGTTTGGGCATCTTTTGTGAAAGGCTGCTTTAGTTTAGGGTTGCCTCCGATTCAGTGTTATGATCACAGTCATTTTTGTTTTATCTTGCGCTGATTTCCTGTAGTTACCAGCTATTTCACCTCAAGCAGGAGGTGCAGAATGTCTACATGTAGCAACCACAACACAAAGACCGCAGGAAAACAAGCATTTTTTCCTCTCCTTCTGGTCTGACAATTTGAAGCAACACATGCCTTAAATTTGCTTACCGGCTATCTTGTCCATTGGGGTCAACCAAAGTTGCTGACACATAATTCAGGGCTCAGAAAAATGCTTCATAAGGTTGTAACGGCGACAGTCTGACCACAACAGCTGCACACAAAGTCTTGCTATGTACAAGAGGGGGAATTTAGGTAAAAGAAAAAAAAAAGAGGCAGCAGGAAGCTGGTGGAGGATGAGGGTTACACACAGCAATGCAACTCTAAGGCAAAAACAAAACAAAACTTGAAAAGGTCAATCTGACACAATTTACATAAAGTGACACTTACAAAAGACTTGTTCATACAGAAAACGAATGTGATGTAGAGGCCTGCAAACAAAAAGGAAGAAAAGGCACTGCTGTGTTGGAAAGCACTAACATGAGGGCTGTTCAGAAAGAAAAGACTTGCAGCCTACAGTATCACACTGAGGCTGGCAGTGATGAGGACTCGTCAAGCCTGGGTTGGGCAAGCTGCCACAGAGGCTCTCAGCATCATAAAAAGATACATCTAAACTCCAAGCACCGCTGTGGCACTTTCAGCTTCACGAAAAAATAAAAACAAACACATTTAAGTCGGACCCATCAGAAGTACCGAATTTAGAAAAATCCACTGGGGGAGAGAGCTCTCCACTTATCATCAGCTGGAGGTGAAATGAATCTTTAATGTTGTTCGTGTTCATTGTCTAAGTTAATTAACCACTAATGAGGTATGTCAAATTTCCCTTTAGAAACTTGTTCACATACAGTTTGTGCAGGGGATTAAATCACTGTGTTTTGGCCATAAGATAAACTCAGGGTGGCTGTTCACTTTCTTTCTGCACCAGAGGCCTTTTAGAGAGCTGGACATTAGAATAAATGTCATAAATGGAGCTAGAATTCCACGAGGTACTGGTTATTACAGAGAGGCGAAAAGTTATTTCACAAATAACAAATCTGAAAACTTTGAACACTTTCTTTAAGTGCGAATATAGCTGCAGGTCTTTAGCTTTAAAGCTGCAGATAGTAGCTCCCAAGCAGTCCTTGAACATCAAGAGAAAGACCTTCACCCATTCTTTCTTAAAATTTACAAAATACCATCTTTGAATAATAAATGTTCTTTGACTTCTTCCATCAAGTCCAGATTTGTGAAAACCTAATAGCTGTTATGGACTTTTTCCTGATACTTGATTGATGCAGCCCTATGGCATCAGTCAACCACTGCCATGCAATTAAGCTGGTGTATTATCTTTTCAGTGCACACTTTGTTGTTTCTGCTGCTGGTCAGAAATTAAATGAAAATATGCCTTAAATCATCCAGCAAATCTACTGCATAATTGTCGATGAAGTTAAGTGTAATGATGCTAAAATGCTTTGATAACAGTCTGTGCGTAGGGCTTTGGTGACTGCGTTGGATACAGGACTTGTCAATAACTTCCTGGCCCAACACGAGCACCGCTAGAGCCTAAGGCTTTAATTAAAAGTAAGAAGCTGTTTTTTTGTACCAAATCAGTTCCTCTTGACACAGAAGGAAGCACCGCAGAAGGCGGCCCACACACACAGACCCACACACCAGAAAATGATTACAAGTAAAGTTGAAACTACAGCAGAGTCTCCCCCTCGGTCTATGATGACAAGCCTAGACTGTCACATCTCTTAACCATCTGAGTGAACATCTGAAGACTGCCTCCACAGTGGATGTTGCAAGTCATTCTTTCAGCTAGAGCAAGTTGACATAGATTTTCAATCTGCACTCCTTTTCTATATGGAAATTAAAATCCCACAGAAGTAATGGGTAAAATCCTGTTCTTACAGCTTTTCAACACTCAACTTTAATGTCTGGCTGAGGAAAACCCTTAAATTGCAAAAGCACTTTGATTCGTGTGGTCCTCCAATGCCCTGCTGAGCCTGCATGTTCTTGGTCTTCTGACATTAGCAACACTTCCCCAAAGGAGAATTTTAATGCAAGCCTACTGCCTCATTCACCTCTGGGTATATATATATATATTTTTTTACAATTTCTGCTGCAAGAGCTCTGAGACTTGATGAGGTTATGGAGTGAAGAAATGTCATATACCCAACTCTTTGAAATACATTTCAAAAAGTCTGCCTATAAATTTACTAATTCCTTCTATTGAAAATAGAATCAAGCAATGAATATTTTGCAAGCAGGAACATTTCGACTGGCATTATTTGAACACAAACATATTCTGGGTCAACCTTAATCAGAAACATTGTATTTTTTCAGTTACAGGTTTCTTCAAAACCCTTCAATCATTGCTTCACACATTTTGCCACTTACATCTCTGCTCCTTTCTTAGAGGAACTGGATGCCTAAAATCACTTAGTGATTTAATATGCTGATAAGGTCTACTTCCCCTATTTTTAAAGTGTACATGCATCTTCATCATAGTGTAGACACTGCAGGAATGCTTTTATATTCCTTACTAAATCTTGAACGTTACACAGGTATAGGGTCAAATATCCTTCATCACCTCCATATTTGTTGTGCATGATGCAGCAAATAATACTATTGTATGTTGTAGTTTTGCAAGGAGCGATACATTTTAGTCCATACGACAGCATACTGTAGCTGCACATTTATTTTCATGTCTGACCACCTGTACCTTTCCAGGTCCAAATGTAACATATGCTTATACTTTGATCTAAACCGATCCTTTGTAACTGTGGTTTAGGGTCATTGTCCTGCTGGCAGCTAACCACCACCCAAGATTGAAGTCTTCTGCAGCCTACAGCAGGTTTTCTTCCAGTAATACTCTCTATTTGTCTCCATCCATCATCCACAGTCTTCCACTCATAGCGGTCCAGCAACACAGGACCTTTTATAAAAAGCAGACTTGTAAAGAACACAATAAATGGCTGTCCTTCAAATTTACCAGTTACTTTATGGATTTACTTAAATCTTCCACATGTTTCTACAAACATTACAATTATGTGCATATTGGTGTGAAAAGGCTATTAATAAACTGTTATTTCTGCACTTAGGAAGCTTTTTTCTTGTTGTTTTTTCATTAATACTTTCTTGCAAAAAGACGAAAGAGACTATTATTATTCTGCCATAGCAAAATCAAATACTGAATGAGCTTAATAAATGCTAGTCAGGTCAGTTGATTAAGAAGCTATTCTCATTTTCAGATTCACTTACATTCATTCCGGTTTGGTCTATCTACTTGCTGCTTATTATTCTGTAAACATCCATTCCCTTGTCATCTGAGACAGGAATATCTATAAGAACCTGTAATTGTAAAAAGGTTTGGCTGCAATTTCTGTTTGCATTAGTTTAAAGTGGCTGGCATTTACATGAATGGTATGTTCAACCACCCAGTATGGCATTTAGTTAGGCTGTTAGGCATAACACTAGTAAATACCTGAACAAGGTATGCACTGCTTATTTGTAAATAGTAATACAAATAAATGTAAGGGCTCATCATCTTTTGAGCAGAGACGGCCAGACCGCCCCCTATCCCCAGTTAGCTTCTCTAGGGGAGGCCAGACATGTTCCTAGGTAGATGCAGTGTTTTGTGATCATGGAAGTTGTTAAAGTATGCTGCAGTGTCCGGGCGCTTGGTTTGGTTTGTGTGGGACATCTCAGCAGTTCACAGCTTACAGCACCGCTAACTGTTTGCTGGAGGTGAGTTCAGATACTGTTGACTGAATTTCAATCTGCTCAGCTAAATAGCAGGGGACTGTGTGCAGTTGGTGAGTTAGTTTGCAGATTTTTAATTTTGTGTGACTTAGTTTTGAGTTGCTTTCTCTTTAGCATGCCAATGTTTGCTTTGCATGGTGTATATTGCTTATCTGCAGCTTTTATTTATTTTGCATAATTAGTTTGTGTCTTATTGCTGTCATTAGTTATTCTATTGTTAATTTATTTGATGCAAATGCAAATGTTTTCCTTTGAAACTATTTGACTCTTCCTTTTTCTCCTTTCCCTTTAAATTGTTTATTTTGTCTTTATTTTATCATCCTTACAATCCTGTAGTGTTTCTTTTGATGTTGTGTAATCAAAATAAAGATTTTGTTCTTTTTTAATTTTCACCTCGATCCTGGCTTTATGTCCACACTCACCGGGCCTTGTTTTTAAAGTTGGGTCTTTAAGCCATCTCTCCAGGTGACATTGTTAGACCTTAATTGACCAAAGTTTAAGCCTTGTGCTTCCAGTTCTGCCTTCAGGTTACAAATAGGGCCCCAGATCAAGGGAAATCAACGATCTTGTTTGTCTTCCATTTTCTTCCAATTGCTCTACATTTTTTTTATTCGCACTAACCTGTTTGCCTATTGCAGATTCACTTTTCCCAGCCTGGTGTGGGTGTATAATTTTCTTCCTGGTTTCCTTTGACAGCCCTTTGGTCTATGGCCTATGTGAAGTACACCATAAATAATATTTTGAATTTTCAATATCATCATTCATATATTTTTAAATAGTTATTATCATTATTACCCTCAACTTCATGACTTAGACCAGAGATGTCAAACAAGTCCTACAGGGGCTGATATCCTTTAACTTTTCTACCTGGTCCAACACACCTGGAATCAAAGGGCTTAATTACCTCCTCAGTTTAAGTCAAGTTCTTCAAAGTCCTGCAAAGGACCAAAACATTTGATTCAGCTGTGTAAAAACAGAGACACAACTAAAAGGTTCAGGACACCTGCCTATTTATTTGGAATCTTTGATTACTAGGCCCTGAATCGCATGTTATGAGACAATAATTTTACAAAGTTCTTTCTTACTCTTATTTCAGTAATTTCTTGGATGACTACTTTCTACTTTCATCTGAGGAAAAAAAATATTGCTACTCTTTGAGAAATAAATGTTTTGGGTACTCTTTCCACCTCTGCTTCTGAGGGTGGAGTACAGGAAGGATTTAAAACAGATGCCTGAGCAACCTTAGATGATTCCTCTCAATGTGAACAAGCAGTAGCTCTACTCCAAGTCTGTGAAGGTTCTCAGTCACCCAGGTCAGGTTCGAGCTTGGAAAGTTCGGTTTGGGCTACTGGACATTAAGTTTTCTAGAAGAGGTTTCCCCCTTAATCCAAGAGGCTTATTCAGTTCTAACTAAAGCTGGAGAACACTGAGATAAATATACTGTAGGTGTGACCAAAGAATTAGGGAAATGGAAGAAAAGAAAAACAAAGTGCCTCTAATCTCTCCAACATAATGGCCAAC
This sequence comes from Jordanella pulchra, assembly GCA_034780135.1. Classification (NCBI taxonomy): domain Eukaryota; kingdom Metazoa; phylum Chordata; class Actinopteri; order Cyprinodontiformes; family Cyprinodontidae; genus Jordanella; species Jordanella pulchra. The sequence goes on along the minus strand of JAUZNJ010028944.1, from coordinate 843 downwards.
AGAGGTCACATGAGGGTGTTCATGGTCTTTAAGGGGGTTCTGATGGGTCGTTAAGTCCCTCGTCAGGGTGGTTTTGGTCACATGCCTCTTTATATGTATACGGATGGTGTTGTCCTCAAATGAGTGTCCTTTAGAGGACAACAACATCTATATTCTAGACAATTGTTTGGGCATACCTACTGTATACTTATCTTAGTGTTCTCAAGCATCAGTTAGAACTGAAGAAGCCTTTTTGATGAGAGGTGAAATGTCCTTTAGAAAACTTCACGTCCAGTTGCCTAAATTGAACTTTTCAATCTTTACTCCAAGCCGACCTGTGGAGGAAGCACATTTCGTGGGTCTCCTGGGCTGGAGCCCTCAGCACACCTGAGGATCATCAACCCATCAGGAGACCCTACCTTCATAGGCAGCAGTCAGACCTTCCTTCGACGCCGCAGTGTTGACCAAGTTTGGTTAGCGACCTGAGCCTCTGAATATCTGTGAATCTTAGTTGCCTCTAGAGAGGAACCCTGATTCTAACCTGCATCTGTCTCCTTGTTTTCAGAAAACTAGTATCAGTCTGAAGCTCTGGATGAGCTCCACCTGGAACCCTGCCTGCCTGACCAAGGAAACTAAATCTGAAGATCTCAGTCCGAACTTCTCCGATTGCTCTCAAGGAAGAGCCGAGAATCAAGTCAAGGTCTGAAACTCTGAAACCAGAAGCTAGACGCTGCTGCTGCTAAACCCTCTGCTGAACCAACAGTCTCTGGACCCAACCAGTTCCCCCCTCGCTAAGGATCTGTCAGAACCTCTACAAGGTATACTCCGATTCAACTCACTTGTCAAACCATCCGTCTGCCTGGC
>JAUZNJ010028943.1:0-15728 GCA_034780135.1 Jordanella pulchra | reverse complement strand
CAGGCCCCCCCCCCCCCCCCCCTTCAATGGTTGCCACCTGGCGGCCTAGAAGAGCTCAAAGGTAGAGAAGAGCGATAGACTGATATAAGAGAGGGGTCTAGTATAAAAGACCCAGGAACCCACGTACGGTCCTCCGGACCGTAACCCGGACCGGAAACATCTTTATGTATTGAGGGCCACCAGAATCTGCGGTTTACTAGAGCGATGGTACGACTGATGCCAGGATGAGCGGAGAATCCTGAGGCGTGGATCCAGTGGAGAAAACGGGCTCGAACTGAAGCAGTAACGAAGATTTTGTTGGGTGGACATGAAACTGGAGCTGGCTCGGATGATTGGGCCTGTATGATGAGATCCTCGATCTCCCAGGTTATGGAGGCAACGGTGCAGCTTGGAGGTAGGATCGTGGTAGGAGTCTTTTCGGAGTCATCAGGGGAAAACACACATGAAAGGGCATCCGGTTTGACATTACGGGAACCTGGGCGATTAGAAATGGAGAAGAACAAGGACCAGCAGGACTGACGGGGATTAAGCCTGCGGGCGGACTGAAGATATGATAAATTTTTATGATCGGTCCAGACCAGAACGGGGTGCTCTGCACCCTCCAGCCAGTGACGCTATTCCTCCAAGGCTAGCTTAATAGCCAAGAGTTCTCGGTCTCCAACGTCGTAGTTCCTTTCAGCAGGTGACAGTCTGCGCGAGAAGAAAGCACAGGGTTGTGTTTTATTATCAGATGAAGAAACCTGAGATAGTACAGCGCCTACGCCGGAGTCAGATGCGTCAACCTCTAATATGAACTGTTTAGTGGGATCCGGTTGTACGAGGATGGGAGTGTTGGCGAAAAGTCCTTTTAGACGAGAAAATGCTACTTCTGCTTCCGGTGTCCAGGAGAAGGGGACTTTGGTTGAAGTGAGAGTGGTTAGAGGTAAGGCAGTCTGACTATAATTGCGAACGAAACGTTGGTCGAAGTTAGAGAAGCCAAGGAACCGTTGGAGCTGTTTTCGTGTCTCGAGAGTGGGCCAATCCAGAACCGCACGGATCTTTCCCTAATCTGGCCGAACCTGTACGTTCCCAAGGACAAAATCCAGAAAGGTTACTGAGGATTGGTGGAACTCACATTTTTCGGCCTTGACAAAAAGCTTGTTTTCCAAAAGCCTCTGGAGAACCAGACGGACGTGCTTCTTGTGCTCCTCCAGCGACTGAAAAGATTAGGATATCGTCCAGGTAAACAAAAACGAACACATTTAAATAGTCTCTTAATACGTCATTCACCAGGGCTTGAAAACATGCAGGAGCGTTGGAGAGTCCAAAAGGCATGACGAGGTACTCGAAGTGACCGATAGGTGTCTTTAAGGCTGTCTTCCACTCATCTCCCTTACAAATACGAAGAGGATGGTAGGCATCGCGCAGGTCCAGCTTAGAAAAATGAGTAGCACCATGCACCGGTTCAAACGCCAAGGAGAGCAGAGGCAGAGGATACTTATTTTTAACTGTAATATTATTTAACCCTCTGAAATCTATACAGGGCCTCAGGGAACCGTCCTTTTTACCAACAAAAAAGAAGCCGGCCCCCAGAGGAGAGGATGAAGGGCGAATAATTCCTGCTGCCAGAGACTCTTTAATATAGTTTTCCATAGCTTCTCTTTCGGGGCGTGAGAGATTGTAGAGCCGACTAGAGAGTAATGGAGCTCCTGGTAAAAGGTCAATGGCGCAGTCATAAGGACGGTGAGGAGGAAGAGAAAGAGCCTGAGATTTACTGAAGACTGGAGCGAGGTCATGATACTCAGAGGGGATGGTGGAAAGATGGCAGGGATCCACCTCCTGAAGTTCTGCCGGAGATGGACCTGGAGGTACGGCGGAACAGAGACAGGTGGAGTGACAGGAAACTGACCAGGAATTAATGTTTTGTCTTTCCAGTTAATATGGAGGTTGTGTAATTTTAACCAGAGAAAACCAAGAACGATGGGTGGATTGGCAGAAGGAAAAACAAAGAAACTTATTGACTCACGGCGGTTTCTGGAAATTATGAGTTGCACAGGTTTGGTCTGGTGGTTTGAGGCAGCTTTCTTCCGTCCAAAGCTGTGACACGGAGAGGAACAGGCAGGGGTTCCGTTTCTATTCCAAGCTGGTCGATTAACGCCTGGTCGATGAGGTTCTGCTCATACCCCGAATCCACGAGAGCAGAGAGAGTAACTTATTGTGACTGGGAAGACAGGGTTGCAGGTAATGTCAAGCGAGGAGAGTCTTTATCAATAACAGTATGGTCCGCCAACCTCCTCGCCTTTACTGGCGGACCTGGAGGTTTAAACGAATAGGACAGGTGGCTAGAAAATGACCTGGAGATCCACAATAAATGCTCGTCAGGAGTGAGCCTCGTGCGACCCACCTGCATAGGTTCGGGCTCAGGGGATGCTCGAGGAGACGGACGCACAGGATGAGGAACGCTGACACTGAGTGGCTTGGATGGGGGGTTTCTTCCGACCCCGTTCCCTGGTGCGGGCGCGGATTCGATGGTCCAGACAGATGCTGAGTTCGATTAATTCATCCAGAGTTGATGTCTCGTCCCGAGTGGCTAATTCATTCTTCAATTCATCCTTTAATGCAGTATAGTTGGCACTTTTTAATGCAGCTTGGTTCCAACCTGATGCTGCAGCCTTAATGCGAAAGTCTATAGAAAAGTCACCCACTGAGCGATAACCCTGCTTAAGGTTCCAAAGCTCTCGTGAGTCTGAAGACCTGTCTGAATCGAGGCTGAAAACCTGTTTAAATTCCCTTAAGGAGTCAACGAAGGAAACACCGTAGAAGGAAGGTTCAGGGAATCGAGCCTGGGCCCAGAGTAACGCTCGACCTGACAGCAGAGAGATGACGTAAGCAATTTTCCTTTTGTCGTTGTAATAATCTCTGGCAGAGAAGTTCAGCATTATTGAAACTTGAAGCAAAAATTCCTTGCATTTACTGGGCTCACCACAAAACTTTTCTGGAGGGGAAGGACGGATCTCAGGTGGTGCTTCTGAATGCAGAGGAGGAGACACAGGAACAGGCTCAGGAGATGGATTAGGCGCCATAAAACTATGTATAACCTGGGTAAGACCAGAGAGCTGTAGGTTAATTTCCGTTTGTGCTGATCTAATAAAGCGTTCTACATGGCGTCTGCTGGGCTGATTTGTTTGGCCGAGTGTTCTGTCATGTTTGGGTTTTTTAAGTGCCGAGCCCACATGCAGAACACCAACACAAGAGAGCTTTATCAGGTTAAGATGTTTATTTAGAGAGATATAACAGGTGGGCGAGGTGAAAGCCAGGTCCAGGGAGGAAACACCGGCTGGAGTAGACACTGGGAGAGAGAGCAGACTCATGAGTTCACGGCCAGTAGGAAAACAGAGTGGCTGAGCGTCAAAGGTGGGTCTTACTGTTTCGGAGATGTGTTCCAGGTTTTGGAGGGAGGTGTTGGTATCCGGAATCTTTGTTTCCTGTGTGGGTCCAGGAGCAATGGAGGAGTGCGGTGGGAACGGACAGGTTGACTCTAGATGATCGGAGATTCCAGGAACTGTAATGCTGCCAGTCGAGGGGCGCTGAGGATCCAGGAGGATAACGAGAAGAGAGACTGAGTTCAGGCATCCAGTGGGTACACACCACGGCGTCACGAGGGAAGGTTTGCTCAGTAGATAAGCCAGGAGCAGACGGCAATCCTAACTTCCAAAAGAGCACCATAAGCTAGCAAACACTCGGCTCCGACAACTGGGCAGCAGTTCCTTAAGTGCAGGGAGGATGATGAGGCTGAGTGGAAACACCTGTGCCGCTGGGAGCCACACCGCACTCCAACCGAACCTGACGCCATCTGGTGGTGGAAAGGACAAAGCGCCCAGGAGAGCAAAAAACCCACATAAAATAACAAAGAGCCCTGGATCATGACATTTCTATTCTTTTTAACCACCTCCATTTCTATTATTGTGAATAGAATACAGCAATGAACTTACCACACTCAACAATTTTATACTCTAATCACAGTTGGCTTTAACAGCCTCATCCTATATACTATAGTAGTATACATGTTTATTTTATTATATGTTTTGATGCTTAACTGTTTCTGCAATAAATAGTTTATTCCGTTTCAGCTCCTGACCTCTGATCTGTAGCCTTTCTTCGGTGAATTCAGTTCGTTTTTCTGAGATGTTGCAGCAGGAACCACAAACTGGGTTAAATTAGAGAGAGCAGGGTGGAGAGAGGTTTTCGTGAAGCATAGAAGTAACCAGATGCGTCAGGTGGGGGTGGGGCGACGTACGGACAGCGTGATGAGCAGAGGGGCGTCAGGGTTGTTTGTGCCAAGCATCAGAGAGCAAAGAGGAGCTTCATCAGCATCATTCAGCGGCTTGTTTACAGGTAAAGCTCCAACCTACGGGAATATGACCGTTCAAAGCTCATTTGGGGTTAATTTTATGGAAGGTTTGTACTTATAGTCTGTGGAGATGGAGATGATGATAGTGAGGAGGAGGGGTGATGAATAGGGGCTGTGATGATCCCCTTGTTTTTCATCCAGACCGCAATCTTAACCCGTTTTCAGATCATAAACATCCGACTCGAGGCGCAGGTTAAGCCTCTCGTGCGCATGTTTTCAATGTCGCTTTGCGGGCATTTCTCTGCTTCATGCGCACATTGATATTAAATCACAGAAAACGTTATCTGTGGTTCTTTGAGCCAGTTTTCTGTTTGTAAGGTTCGAGGTCGTTATATTGAAATTCAGGCCCAATAAGGGCGGTTAGACGCTCATTTTCTCTGAATGTGCGCCTGTTTTTCTGCGTTGTTTGGGTTGGATGTAAAATGGAGGCTGGATGGGCAATAGGAGGGGGAAGAGGAGGATGCTATGGTCGCCTTGCAACATATGCCATCACACCAGTGCTATATATTTTGTTCAATAACAGCCAGAAATAATCTTGAGATGTTAGTTTTACTTGTCATTGGTCTCTTTTCGACTAGTATCGTAACACCCGTACCGCCAGTGCAAGGTCATTTTGACGGATTTTTCGGGGAAACAAGTCCGGAGGGGATAAGACCCAGTAGAAACCAATATGTAACATCATTCCGATGGCTATTTATTTGATTACAGAACCTTATAAACCTGACGATTCAGTTAAAATATGGAGCTATTGGTGGATTTAATTATGTTAATAATGGATCATGGATCAGAGACTGTGACGAACTTTCTGGAATGCACGGATCTTTTCCATGTAAAACACTAGATAGGATTATAATGGATGTATAGCCCACACTATAAAAATTTTTTACAATAAGTCCTGAGATACTTTCTCGATGGGATGACTCTCTGCCTAGGGCAGCACAGTTTGGGGGCAGCCCACTATTCTTGTTTCTGACAGTCCAATTATATCGACATTAGGCACAGACTCTCAGTTGTCTCAAATTCTACCATTACCTCATTTGTAGCAAAAACCACTGCAGCCATTTTCCTTGAGCTTGCACCTGACATTCAAACAGGCTTCAAATAGATAGAAAAAAACTGCCCCGACAAATCACTTCGACATTTAGTCAATCTCTTTGCAGAGGAGTTTTTCATTTGCATGTTCTCTATCACAATGTCATCTAAGCACCTAGATGACAACGACCCCCAACAGAACCAGACTGGGAGTTATTAAACACTAAAGAAATCAGATTTAAGACAATGTAAAAGAGGTTTTAGTTATATTATCCACTTTTACCATACCATACCAAGTTTATTTATAATTCACTTCAGTTTATTTATATAGCGCCAATTCACCACACTTGTTATCTAAAGACACTTTACAAAGACAATTCAATCAAATCACACAGTCAAATTAGTTAAAAGTTTTCCATCTAATGAAAATCAACTGATTGCATTCACTCATTAATTCAACAGCAATCCCTCACACCAAGCAAGCATGTAGCAACAGTGGAGAGGAAAAACTCCCTTTTAACAGGAAGAAACCTCCAGCAGATCCAGGCTCAGTGTAATCAGCCATCTGTTGAGGCCGACTGCATTTCAAGGAGACAGAAGCAAACAGACAGAAAGAAGCAGATATATAAAAGGTAACTGTCCTCCAGCTCCACAGGCCCTGTCCAGGAAAGACACAGCAAGGCAAACAAGCTCCAAGCCAGCTCCCATGTCAGAGTAGGAAAGAGAGCACATCCAGTTAGTCACAGTAAGAGAAACAGGATAACACCGAAAAACAGGTCAAGTGCAGACAGAGATGGGGTTTATTTTCATTTCATGCGGTTTTATTTTTTGAACATGAATGGGACATGTGTGTTGTAGTGCGTGCTGCTGACAAAAATGTTGTTAGCCTACTGCAGCAGCATCCTCTCTGTCCAAATGTCCGATGCAACAAACAGGAGCTCCTGCTGCTGCAGCTGTTTTTGTGGGAGTGAATAGAGAAATGCCGGACAGAAGGGACTAGTTTTGCTTGGTTCCAGCACTGGTTGGCTGATAATGTCCATATTAAATACCAGTCAGCCAGCTTGTTCTGCAGTAAAAACTTGGCAACGAGACATGTTTTTATAAACTCTCTCAGGACAAACTGATTTGGGTCTGGTTTGGTCTCTGAATACACCTTGGATATCAGCTGCTGGATTTGCTTCCTGCCTCTCAGCAGCTTATTCATGTGTTCACTACTTTATATCCTGTTGATCAGCATTTCAGGCAAAATACACAATTAAGAGAAAAATATCAAAGGGAAAGAAATTAGACTTCAGTACTTCTCATAGTAATTCAGTTATGCTGCAGGCTTCCTGCCTGTTTCGCAATGGGTGGACAAAGGAGTATATGGAAGGCCTGGTGATGGAGGGAGCGGCTGCTGAATGGATGTCGGCATCTTGACAGCATGGGAAAGTAGAGGGCAGGTTAAATCCTCTCAGATCTGTCAACATATAATGATGGACAGGATCACCTGTTGCCATGATCAGGCAGACCTCTTCTGCTGTGCAAACACAAAAATCATCAACAAGAAAACAAGGAGAGCGTCTAAAGACCCAGAACCAGCTGCTTTAGAATTGGTTTGAGAGTCAGAAAATATGACGTACAGCATAACAGTTCAATTCTGTTCTCCTTAAAGACAAATGTTTGAGATCCTTTCCAGGAAAATGTTAACAATCAATAAAATCCACTTCAAATCTGGACCTCCACCTTTTGCAACTTTTCCTATTCCTTTGGACCCAGCAGCTGCTGTGGGACAGTTTTATAATTCTAGATTACTCATCGCCCCTCAGCCACTGTGCCCTGAAGATGGATCCTCTGTGTTTAGTTTTCCCCAAACATGGCTCTGGTGTCATGGTTCTGTGCCTCACCTCTGCTCTGATGATCTGATTATCTCCACCTGCCTTCACTGCTTCACTCTCATCAACTGCACCTGTTCATCTACTTTTATTAACCCGCTCCAGATGACCAATGCTAGATTATTCGTTCGAGCATTTGGTGAGACATATTTAGCGTTCTTTCTGCCTGCCTTCCTGCTATATCTGTTTACCCTCTGAAACCTTGATTTTTGCCAAGCCCCTGTTGGATATTGGTTGCCTGTGCCTCTGACCCCGTTCTGTCCCAGATTGCACTCTCTCAGATTTTGATTAGGATTTCTCCAGCCATCTGATCTTTTGGTTTTGACCCCTGCCTACTAACGACACTGTCTTTGGATCTCGGACTGGTACCTCCTCTTAAATCTGACCTCCCAGCTCTGACCTCTTTTCTGCACCCCATCCTCGTTTTAGGATCATCCCCCAGATAAACAAGCTGCAATCTCTTGCCAGCTCAGCTGATGTTTGGAGCCTTTTCCTGGGGATCGGATCACTCCCGTGCTGGCTGATCAGCTGCTTCTCTGGAAAGATCCACGGTCTCCATTGAGGTCACTCTATTGACTTCCACTCTTCTGTCTGTTGTTCAGTAATCCATCTTACATTAATGCTCATATCTCCCTCCAAAAGATCCAGTCATTGCTGCTCCTTCCCGTCGCTGACCCGGAAACTAGTTAAATAAACTGTTGAAACGCTCCTCACTGTCTGGCTTGTATCTGGGTCTGCAAATTACATATCCCCGTTGCATCTGGTTATTATTAAACAGCTCTGCTTTTTGGTCTCATCTGTCATCATTTTGTTCCAGACGTTTTGTCCTTCATCCTGATGCAGCAGAGAGAAGATGCTTTGTCCTTTAAAAACTTTAAACAACCAGTCTGGTTCAGGCTGATGACTTTTAGCCTTAAAGTACTAATTGAAGCCTGCAGAGTCTGAGATGGAGCCCCTGGATTTCTGGTTCATTCGCTGAGCTTCACGCTCTTCATCCACTCGGTAGGATGAACTAAGAACCCCTCCCATGTTGAATTACACAACAGTTGCTTCTTTAAGGTCGTTGCTGAAAGCCTTCCATCTTGGCATTATGTTAACACACACATCTGGGCTTCAGAGCCTCAAAATGCTCAATGATCAAGTCAGCAAGGGTCACATATTCACACCTTTTTTAGGGGGCTATATTTTGTTTTATAATTGTAAATCAGAACCGTTTTTTTTTCCTTTGGAATACCAGAACATGTAAAAATGTAAAACTTTTAACTGACAATATATGAAGGAACTTCAGCTTTCAGCATCATTTGTGGCCCAACAGTTTAAACCAAGCACCTGAGGGTAAAGTTGTGAATTCAGAATGAAGCTATTTTCTTTTACCTGTCTGCAGGTTTCTTAGGCCTTAAACATTTTCTCTGTCTTTCTATTACAAACTTTGTTGTATTTCAGTAGAATTTTTAATGTGATAGACAGGGGCTGCAAAGATACTGGACAATCATGTTTGATATTATTTTGTGAAAATGCATAGATATCAGTTGAGATTAATCTTTTTCAACTTCAATGATTCATCCAACTGTCCTACATTCTGAACATGTCACCAAAGCAGGGCTTTTAAACTCAGGGATTGACTTTGACTAGGCCATTGAAACCCATCTTGGGCTTGGTTCCAAACACTCCACTGCATCTCTCATCGAATGCTTTGTGTGTTCATCCTACTGGAAAGTGAACCTCCACCGTAGTCCTAGATAATCGACAGCCTCTAGCAACCTTTCTTCCACATTTCTCCTCATTTAGCTTCATCATCTTCCGATCCCCTCTTTCCAGCCCCCTTGTCCCACGTCATATTTTTCTGCCCCTGCTATGTTCACTGTGTTAATGGTGGATTTTTGGTCATGTTCAGTGTTAGCTTCCCTCATAACCTCAGAAACCGACTTTTTCTTGTTCAAACATGTGCCTTTGTGTTTGCCTTCAACTAAAACCTTATGGAAAATCAGGAGTGTGAGGCTGGCTTTTTTTTTGCTTGTGGGCATAATGACCAGGTGTCAGTGAAAAGCTACACCTTACCTTGAACTTCCTCCATGACCTTGTTGTTTTCTAATGTTCTTTCAAAGAGCCTCTCATTCCAGAAACAGATCAGCTTAACTTAAAGTCAGAAACATTTGGGTTTGCTGTAATTTTGAAGAATGTTATATTAGTTTGAAGTATCAGGCCTGAATGTAATGCGTGTTATTTTTTTTGGTCCTAATCTTTGTGTTAATTGTGTCTTCCTTTGATAGGCCCTGCAGTGTTCTCCATCATGACTAAAGAAGAAAATGTACAGGAACAAGAGAAGGAGAGACATGACCACGAGGAGCAGGAAGAGGCACGGGTTCAGAGGGAGGAGGAGGAGGAGCTGACAGAGGAGGAGGAGGAAGAGGAGGAATATGAGCTAGAGGAGGAGAAGGCAGAGGTAGAGAATGAGGAGGAAGATGAGCAGGAGGGAGAACAGGAGGAGAGAGAGGAGCAGCCAGGGGAGGAGGATTGCCCGGTGGAAGCAGAAACTGAGATGATCTCAGTCTCTGAGCATCAGAGTCCGGTTCATGAACTGCCTCGCCGAGCCATGGTGCACCCCTCAGCCCAGGCGCCGCTGCCCAAAGACTACGGTACGTTATGCCCCATTACATATGCCTTTGAAGATTGGACGGTGTCATACCTCCTTGAATCGATATGATTTACCTAAAGACCTTCTTAGACTGATCTTCTTTTTCGTAGTTTAATTAATTCTGATTAAATAAAAGTTTTTTATGATTAAAGAATCTTAAACTCATTCCTGGATCATTCAACATACTTAAAAAAGATCAAAAAGATATTTGGCAGGCAAATACCAGAGCTTGACCTTATTGGATGGGGTTAAATTAACAAGCATAGTAAAGATCTATGCTTTTAGAAACATCAGTTTAGTTCAGATCGGTTCAGTCCAGTTTTGACCATTTTGAGTGGTCCCTTGAGTACTTAGGTCCAAAGCACTAAAAACAGTGAAACAGACTTTTACTGCTGTTAACTTTATCTGTCTTTCCTGTGGAAAGATGCAGTAGGGCTCCAAGAAACTTTGGTTTCAACTTATCATGCATTTAAATCACTCCAGATCAAACTACTTTTCTGATAATATAGATGAAAACCTTCCCCCACAATTTCCTGAAGGGTTAATGGAGTTATTAAATGAAATTGATTGATATATTTCCAGCCGATGATTAAGATATAAATCTTTTCAACAACTGTTGTTCTGTCTCTGAAGGCAGAGAGTCCCAGGCAGTTTAAAAAGTTTATTGTGGAGGAGTGGGAATGATTGTTTTAAAAGCAGAGAGAAACAAGATAAATTCACTAATAAGAGATCATTCAGTGAATTCTAGCCACTATTTTCAAGTTTCTGGTCACTGAGGATGTTGCATATGTCAGATCTGCTGAAAACAGAAGTTGAAATTAGGTTATTTGATGATAGGGTTAAAACTGTCTGTTTCTGCGGATCCTGTTTCCTTACTTATGCCTTTGCTGCCTACCGCAGTTGTCTACTAACTCTTCACTGATGTTGATTTTTGCAGCATTTACTTTCTTCGACCCCAACGACCCAGCATGTCAGGAGATCCTCATCGACCCTCGGACCACCATTCCCGAGCTGTTTGCCATTGTCCGGCAGTGGGTCCCTCAGGTGCAACACAAGATCGACATAATTGGAAACGAGGTGAGAAAACTATGTCCTGCCTTTTGGAGCTCTGTGATGTTTTGGGTCAGAACAACAGAATTGTAACTTTTTGACATGAGTCTGAGTAGTGAGGGTCAGCGCCCGGCTGATCCCAGAGGCTATGTTGTCGGGCGCTTAAATGCCCCTGGTAGGGTCTCCCAAGGTAAACTGGCTTGAGGTGATGGGTCAGACAATGGGCGGTTCAAAAAGCCCCCATCATGACTAAATTCGAAGCACGTGTTCTCACCAAGTACGGCGGAGCCGGGGCCCCTCCCTGGAGCCAGGCCTGGGGTAGGGGGTCATCGGCTACCTCGTTCTACCTCATGGGACCCGGCCGGGCCCAGCCCGAAGGAGCGACGTGAGGCTATCCCACCACCTGTAGGGGGAACCATGAGGGACCAGTGCAAAGAGGATTGGGTGGCAGTCAAAGGCAGAGGCAACCCCGATCCCGGGGAAGGAGCCTGAGCTTGTGCGGGAGGTGAAGCTATACCGGCTAGAAATAGTCTGGTTCTCTGAGAGAGGCTTCACTCTCTTCTACTCTGGAGTGGCCCGCAGGGAGAGACGGAGAGCGGAGGTAGGTCTGCTATCTCCCCCCCCAGCTCAGCCATCTCGTGTTGGAGCTTACCCCAGTGGACGAGAGCCTTCTGTGGTGGAAGAAGAGACTGGGTGCCCGGGGTTAGATTCGTTTATCACCCAGGCCGATGTCACAGAGGTAGTTAAGAAACTGCACGGTGGAAGGGCCTCGGGGGTGGACGAGATCCATCCTGAGTACCTCACAGCTCTGAATGTTTTTGGGCTGTCATGCCTGACACGCCTCTTCAACATCGTTTGGAGGTTGGGGACAGTGCCCCTGGATTGGCAGACTGGCGTGGTGGTTTCCCTCCATAAGAAGGTGGACTGGAGGGTGTGTTCCAATTACAGGGGAATCAAACTTCTCAGCCTCTCTGAGAAGGCTTATTCCAGGGTCCTGGAGAGGAGAGTCCGGCTGATAGTTGAACCTCGGCTTCAGGAGGAGCAGTGTGGTTTTCGTCCTGGCCGTGGAACAGTGGACCAGCTCTATACTCTCTGCAGGGTGCTCGAGGGTTCATGGGAGTTTGCCCAAATGCGTTTTTTCGACCTGGAGAAGGCATTCGACCGTGTCCCTTGTGCCGCCCTTTGGGGGGCGCTTCAGGAGTACTGAGTCGGGGGCTCTTTACTAGGGGATATCCAGTCTCTGTACAAGCGGAGCAGGAGTTTGTTCCGCATTGCCAGCATTAAGTCGGACTTCTTCCCAGTGTATGTTGGACTCCGACAGGGCTGCCCTTTGTCACTGGTCCCGTTCATAACTTTTATGGACAGGATTTCTAGGCGCAGCCAAGGGTTGGAGGGGGTCTGGTTTGGGGACCAGTGGATCTCGTCCCTGCTTTTTGCAGATGACCTGGTCCTGCTGGCTTCCTCCTGCCAAGGCCTACAGCATGCACTGGGGTGGTTCGCAGCCAAGTGTGAAGTGGCCGGGATGAGAATCAGTTCCTCCCAGTCCGAGGCCATGGTTCTCGACCGGAAAAAGGTAGCTTTTTCCCATTCAGGTTGGAGGAGAGTTGCTGCCTCAAGTGGAGGAGTTCAAGTATCTTGGGGTCCTGTTCACGAATGAGGGGAGAATGTAGCGAGAGATCGATAGATGGATCGGTGCGGCTGCTGTCATAATGCAGTCGCTGCACCGGTCTGCTGTGGTAAAGAGACCTAAGCGAAAAGGCAAAGCTCTCAAACAGGTCCGTCTACGTTCCTACCCTCAGCTATGGTCATGAAATCTGGATCATGACCAAAAGAAAGAGATCCTGGATACAAGGGGCCGAAATGAGCTTTCTCCGCTGGGTGGCTGGGCTCTCCCTTAGAGATTGGTTGAGGAGCTCTGTCATTCAGGAGAGGCTCGGAGTAGAGCCGCTTCTCCTTCACATTGAGAGGATTCAGCTGAGGTGGCTCGGACATCTTTTTTGGATGTCCCCTGGACGCCTCCCTCGGGAGGTGTTCCAGGCACGTCCCACCGGTAGGAGGCCCAGAGGATGATCCAGGACACGCTGTTGGGACTATGTCTCTCGGCTGGCCTGGTAGCGCCTTGGGCTTCCCCCAGCAGAGCTGGAGGAGGTGTCAGTGGAGAGGGAAGTCTGGGAGTCTCTGCTGAGACTGCTGCCCCCGCAACCCAGTCCCGGATGAAGCGGAAGACGACGATTACAGGTACGAGCAGAATTTTAACTTTTTGACATGAGTGGATCTGTTTGTTTGTCATGAATCCAGTCACTAACTGTCACACTGACCGGCATTAAGTCCTCTAAGGACACACCCAGACAGATTACAGACGATATGACCCCAGTGGATAGAACAAACATAATAACCGTTTCTCAATTCACATGAATGCGAGTATGGATTCGTATTCTTTTCAAGTTTGTTCTTGACAAGAACAGAGAGTATGGACTCGTGCAGAACAGTAGCACACAGAATAAATCTGTGTCAATTGGAACAGAGGCGTACTCGTGACATCACCGCATTCAAAGCTCGTCTAGAGCTGAATTTCACCTCCTGTTATTAATATTTTCATTTATTGGGCGAATGATGATTAACACAGTCAGATCAAATTAATGTTTTGCCAAATAAAATAAAATAAACACCATCAGAGCCAGCAGTGCTTCACACATGCTGAGAGAGGGCTGCTGCTGGTTGCCACGGGTCTCAACATTCAATTTTTTTCTTAAATTACACTCTAAATCATTATATGGACCATATAGTGAAGCCTAAAAGTATATTCTTGCCTCAAATGATTTTAAAACGTACTTGTGGAACAATGGCAACAGATAAGTGAACTTTTAACTTGCACAAGTCTGCTCTGATGCATGCTGGGTAAAAATGGAGGGGCGAGAACAACATCCGGGGATTTCCTCCATTCTTGGTCTTGCGTTCATGTGGATTGGAACAGTGCTGGGACTGAGGCGGAATTCACAAGCTGCTGAGAAAGCACAAGTACGCATATTTTTAGAAATGGTCAATTATCCCCTTGATGCAAATGTTTTAGCTTAACTTCTTCCCAGTGAAACCTTCCTAAAATGAATTTAACCCTCAGAAGGTGTAGCTCCTTTTTACCCATTCTCTATCTACACTTACAGAAAGATCTGAAGAAATAAGGCCTAAATTTGGAGCTTTATCATAAAATTGCTTGGAAAAACATTTTTAAATATCCATTTCTTCTTATTTAGGCCATAGTACCTCAGTGTGACCAGAGAAACCAGAAAACGTTGGAGATTGTGGTTTATTTTCTAAATAAAATCATCTTGGGTTCAGAGCAGACGACAGACTATCGAGTCCTCCATCTTCTCTGTGAAGGTTTCAGTTTTAGATACTTTTCTAAGGGGGTGTGTCTTTAGATTAAAATTATTCAATTTGTTATTTTCTCTAAAAATTGTTTTAATGAAATTAGACTTACAATACAATTACAATTTAAGAATTATAATACAGATCATGAAAGTGTTTATTCTCACAGACAGAGCAAGCAGATCTGTGCAGCTTAATTCTTGCTTTGTATATAGAATGAAAGGGTTACTTACATCGTCAACCCAAAAACAGGAATAGAGTCTGGTTTTATAGAGCACAGATAAAATGGCTGTTGGCAGAGAGCGGCATGAGGGAAATACAAAGAAGATGAGCTTTATTCAGACCCTACAGTGACTCAGCAGGAAGCTGACCGAGACTGGAAGTGGAAAGGAAATCCTGGAGTGGACAGTCATATGACTCAGAACCAGGAATAACTGGACTGGGATGTAAATAAACCGAACAAACTGCCTCAGAATCAAAATAACCATTCTTCTGCTGTGGTGAATGTCATTCTTTCTCTCTGTCCTTGCAGCAACCACAAACTAAAGCATGCACATCCTTTGAACTCTAATTTGTTCGTGTTTCAACATGAAATACACTGAAAAGTGGGTGTAGAACCTCCTCTGAGTTGTTGGTCTTTGGTTATCTGGAGTTTTCTCCACCGCTTTGAACATCTTCAGGCTTAAATCCATCCTTGTTAAACAGAGAACATCCTGTCAGATTGGATGGAGAACATCTGTAAACATTTGTTTTCAGGCCTTGCTTACAAATTCTCAAGTTAGATTTGCTTATGGACTTTGGCTAGGCCATTGTAACACATTACTTAAGCCATCTATTGGATCTCTAACTGGGTTGGTTCTCCTGCTGGACGTTGCTCCATGTGAGGATATCTGGAACTGTTGCTGTCCCTAGCTGTTCCTGCTAAGGGAAGCATGTAATGGAAGGATGATTCCAAAACCACCATGTTTAACTGTTAGGTTAGTGTGCTGCTGATGTTCAGCATTGTTTTTTCTCCACAATTTGTTGTAATGATGAGAGCCAGAAGCTTAGTGTGTAAACTGTGTGTTTCCACTGTTCACGACATCCTCCCTGTTGTCTATTCCCCACCTGAGCTGGGGATGTTTGCAGCTCTAGGTGGATGGCCACCTAATACAGCACTTTGTGGAGGCCTCGTAGGGCTATCAAAGTAAAGGGGAATGACTACAGATAAATGGCTTGTTTCAGATTTTTATCAATAAAAATAAAATTAAATTTTGCTGCTTGAGGTGGAAATTTTGGAAAAATGTAGGTGATGTTTTGCTGATTTAGGTGATGGATGGATGGATGGATGGATGGATGGATGGATGGATGGATGGATGGATGGATGGATGGATGGATGGAT
>JAUZNJ010028942.1:0-15729 GCA_034780135.1 Jordanella pulchra | reverse complement strand
AATACACAGGGGCAATCAGGGGAACAAGACACACCTGGGAGCAATCAGGGAACACAGGGAGCACAGAGAACAGAAACACAGACGGATCATGACAATTTCATTCATACTTTTCAGGCCACACTCAGTTCATTCTGTTTAAACCATTCACTTTCCATCCTGTCCCTGTTACTGTACCACAGGTGTTCCCCTGGGCTCTGTTCTGGGGCCCCTATTGTTTATCATGCACATCCTCCCCTTGGCCACATATTCCATAAGTATCACATTAATTTGCATTACTAATCACCTCTCAGCCTAGATTCCCACCTTCCTCCCTCACTCACTGTCTCATTAAATGAAAATCCTGGTTCACTTCAAATTTCATCAAATTAAATTCTGATATGATAAAACTTCTCTTGATAGCCCTCCCCAAAATGTTATTAACTTCTTCATTGTCAGATCAGCTCTTACCCCCGTTTAATAAGACAACACAGTCATAATGTAAATCGGGCAGCACTGTTTAGCATGCATGCCGCCTGCTGGTTGCAGTATTGCTACCAACTTAGCAACTTTTCAGACCCCTGCTGCAACTTTTTTCAAAAAAGTGATTGGCATCAGATCTGCCGACTATTTCCTCTTTCTATTTCTTACTGTCTTCACGGGCATGTGAGTGAGTTCCTCCCACCTCAAAAACACTGACAGGGAGACGTAGCAGTCTGCAGTCAGAGAGAGAAGAGCGATTCTTCTTTTTTCCCATTAAAAGCTAGTCATGCATGCGCAAAGTTTCCACTGAATTAAAAAGTGGGACATAGGAGTAAATATAATATTTAGCTTATTTTTGTTTAATATTGGAACCTGCTATGCCAAAATAGATGTACCTTATATTTAATTTAATTCGCATTCAGCCTAATCCTCTATGTGTGCCACTGGTAATTCTCTTTAAGTTAAACTTGATAACATGTATGTAGTTTTAGTTCATATTAAATTGAATTATTGAATACTAAAAATTACTTTATAAAGTTCATTTTGAGTTCCTATTAAAGGTATTTTGAGTATTTTTAATCCCTTTGTGCCTGCTTGTGCAGGGTTCGGCTATCTACCAAAATGTCAATATATGATAGTCAGTTGGCTCAGATAGGAAGGAGAAAAATGAACAGCCAGTGTAGAGCAGAGACAGAACTGTGTTGACATAAGTGTTTGGTAATAGCCTATTCCATAATATGTTTAAAAAGGAATAAAACATGAAAAAGTTTTATAACCAAAGTAAACTTTAAAGGGACGCATTCTGCATGTAAAAGCGATCTGCAGGCACTTTACACAATTTTTTCTCCGCACACATTGTGCATGCCAGTAAACATACTGGGGGCTAAGCCCCCCCAAATATAGGGTCCTAAAGACGTCCCTGATGAAGCGGACATGGATGGTAGCCAGGGGAAAACCAACCTAATACAGACAGATGTTAATCACACCCATGTGTCCCAATGATAAATGAGTAGTGGAGGTGCTCATTTGTTCTGCAGAGCTGCAGCCTGTAGCTTAGTGACAACAGCTGGTCCTGATGTGTCCACTGGTTGCCACTGTCTTCCATTGACAGGCCTGATCAAAACTTTCACTGACAGACACAAGAATTGTGGATATATTCACCACTATGATATTTGTAAGTCCTTCTGATACTTACGGTTAATCAAATTCTATATTCTAAATATAACATAAAGTCAGGTTTTTCAAGCAAGCAAAAAAAAATGTACTAAATTAATTAACAAATCACATCCATTATACTTTTATCACTACATACTAAGCATCATATTTTGAGGAGGTACTTTAGCTATTACAAAATAAGCTCACAGCATTGATACATCAAATTATCTCCAGTGCAGTAGATTATTGGGGATTTTCCCACTGAACCACCTCTTGGTCAGAGGACAGTCTAAAGAAATCTCCCTGTAGCAGCAGCTGTTTGAAGGGAAATGCCTTGCTGACATCAGATGTCAGAGAAAAATGGGTCAACTGGTTCAAGGTGATAGAAAGACAACAGTAGCTGGTCTCATGGGGGGTCACAGCTTTCAGGAATTCATACAGACTTACTGAAACTGATGGGGAAAGCATCGACAGGTCCATTTTAAATAGTTTGGTCACAGTTTAGATTAACAACATAAAGGTCTGGACCTGTTCTACTCTATATCAATGGTTTATAAACCCTTTCTAAAAGAATGGAAAGTAAAAAGATCGGGAAACTTCACTGAGACCTTTGATGAGACAGGCTGAAACCATCTTTACTTTATAATTGCAAGCTATAAAAAAAGAATTATCGGTCCAATTAGTATTATTCTGTTCAATTTAGTGCAATCATTAGCTTTAGATGAAAGGAGTTATTCCCTAAGACTGTTACAATATTTTGTAAATCGCTCCTTCAGAGTCTGCTGGGCCTCATTAGTTAAAACACTTGCTGTGGATCTTCGCCTTGGAATTATTGTGCATGTTAATATTGGCTCATGTCCAGGAGCAAATAACAATGATAACTTAGAGTTGTGTGACAAAATTACAAACTGCTAAAATAATTGACATCATATAATGATGTAATCATCAAAGACATGTAAAACTATAAGCAGGTGTTTCTGTTTAAAATGGGTAAAAAGGGTCGACACAGACAAGCTGAAGATATGTCCTTTGAAAGGCTGTTTCTCTTGCAAATTAAAGATCCTTTTTAAGAGAAATAGAGGGTGAGCAACTACAGCTACTGTCACCTCCTCAGCCCAGCACCATTCATCAGCTCGCTGTGAAAAAGCACCTGAAAAGAAGCCAGTCAGTGAAAAGGAAGAGGAAGGGGAGGACAGAAGGTTGACCTAGTGGTGGTACCAAGACCATAAGACTGGAAAGCAGTGAGCTTCACTGGACCGCAGAGAAACATCAATGGACTGTACCCAAAGCATACAGTCCATGTACACAGTGTTCTCATTCTGTGCCAACTGTGCATGGAAAGGCAAATACAACCAGAAGAAGTTGCTTTTCCTTCATCTGGGGAACTCGCTGCAGGTGTAGCGGGAGCTTCTAAATTGTTGTTGTGACCTATGAACCAGCAGGCAGAGCTAGTTACCAATTTGTTTGTTGAAAGTTGGAGCACCACCGTGGACTATTTAAAAAAGAAACTTAGGCTAACTTATGCTTTTGGATTTGAGATTGCTCATGAAGGAGTCTGAACGACAGATCGTTTAATAATGGCCTTTACCTCTATAGCAATTTACTAAGTCCTAGGACTATTCATTGTCATTTTGATATTGAGTTAATAGCAAAATCCCACTTTTGGGCACACTGACTGACTGAAACAACCATACTTATATGTATTAACATCTAAGGATTTTGAAGGTGAGATTGACCTCAAAACTGACCCAAGTTTTTTTCCCATTATAGAAAAGGCACATTATCCTGTTAAATAAGGCAACAGCAATCAGAGTCATCATGACACCCTGGCTATGTTACCACAATCACGCATCAGCATTTCATTCAGTTTCCACTGTACTAGATTATCTAATGGAGAGTGTAAGGTAGTGACTGCTTTTCATGAACCCGATGAACTATAATAATACAAAGCTTCTCACACAAAAACTGACAAGAACACAAAAAATGTTCTCTAGATCAACAAGAAATTGATCGGTCATCCTCTCAGTAAAGTTGATTCTTAAAGATGATCCATAAATCGCTATAAATTCCTGATGGATCAATCAAAGAAAGAACCTTTCAGATTGTAATCGTGAAGTCTTCTTACAAAGATGCAATTCATGGCATGGCAAAAAGAATGATATCCTGTTGAACTGTTTCATAGCAATTAGAAAATTCATGTTCTTCTACATCTAAAATTGAGGGTTTAGCATGTAAATCAGAGTAGCTGTCCTCAGTCACAAACCTTGACACACACATGTTTCAACTCCTTAGCTGTAATTGGGGCTGTAATTGGACGATGCTTAAAATGTCGGCTCACATGAAATGTTACATCTTATTGTACTTCTTACAGCTGAATAAAAAAAACAGGAGGGTAAACTTTTATTGAGGAGAAAATCTTCCTCTGTAGGTTTAAGCTTAAGGGACAAATACTGTGTATTTTATGTTGTTTAGAGAATTCCTTGTTCTTCTTGTGCCTATCATATGACTTTAAAAGTACTATGTTTTGCAGCAGCAACACCCACCTTACAATTCCAAGGTAAGGAAGGTGTTTATATGTGAACACTCACATTTGCATTTTAGAGTCCCATTAATTGTTGCTATTTACCAACAGTAAAACGTAATTTAATCTTAATTAACTGATGGCTACATTGTGTCTAAAATTCAATGACTGCGCTATGAACATTTGTTTATCAATCATCCTTTAATCCGTCTGTCATTGGGTCATTTTCAACGGTTCAGGGTCAAGTTTTCTTTCAGCTTTTATTGCCTTATTTATTTATTTATTTCCCATTTTCCTTAGAAAACTCTCTCATACATGGTAGTACTGTAAGAACGTACAGCTTAAGCTGCTGAAGTAAACAAAGAACGAAGAAAAGCAGAGTAGCTTTATTGTTGATATGATGAAGCACATCATTATCTGAGGCATTAAATGAGGTATTTTCCCTGATTAACAAACCTTAAGGAAAAAAAAACAGGTCAAAGTCATTTTCTACCTTGAGTCAGTAAAGTTAGTTTAAGTGAGCAATGGACAAATTGACATAAAAGGCCACTCTTTCCACAGAGAGATGAAGAACAATAAAGGACATCAAGTCAGATTAGCTGGGTGTGAAGAGGATGTGGCCGACCCCTTTTTTGGAGTGAATGTGGTACATAAATAAGAAGATGAAAATCTGAACTATCTTTTTTTTAATCATCTATATAATCAGGGTGTGTATCAACATTTGTAGTCTATGACAACACATTGCCTTGGAGGCCATTTATTACCACGTGTTAGAAATTAGTTAAGCAAAGCATGCTGTCGCTAGTCCATAAGCAAATAATTTATTAAAAGAATAAAAGATTTGTTTATGAACTTCATAAAGATGAACTACCAGTAGTTTCTGTTAATCAGTGCTGCGTCAAGCTGCTTATGACCAGTGGCGGTTCAAGAACATTTTCATGGGGGTGGACAGGTAGAAACCAATGTGCATTGAGGAGTGCCTGAAAAATAATAGACGGTGAGACCAGTTTATGGTCAGTCTACTGATCACAATGAACTGACAGAAAAATGAACCAAGCACAAAATCTATATTTTCACATATAAATCACTGAAGACACACCAGATTTTTCATCAGGCTCTTGTTAATAAAGCTATGCATGTATAGTTCACATTAATCTATGTTCTACAGAATAAAGGCATTACATGGGTAAAGCAGTTGTACTTTATCTTTAATTACATTGCAGATTCCAAGATGTCTGCAGAGAGAAACCTTCCCACATAAAACATCAAAAAGCTCATTCTTTAAAGAGCAGGAGTTCTGAATTAGACATATTTATTGGAAATATATTGTGGCGACTAGTTAATTTCTGTATGTACAGTATGTTGTCAGTTTGTGGTTAATACACTGACTCAAATATTCAAATGACCACATATGTTAGAGCATCACAGTCAGTCACAGGTTGTCAAAATTTTCCTTTCAAATAGCTGCAAGATGATTACTAGTTTTTCTTTTGTCAGATTTCATGATGCATATTCAATGACCATAGATAAGGATCTGACAGACAACTAAAGTGAGAACTTCACTTTTCGTCTGAACTCTTTCTTCAGTAAAAGAGACTGAAGAAGCACTAGTATTACTACAGGTGAGCCCGTATTCTGCTATCCATCCATCCATCACTTGATAGACACCAAGACACTTGGGGTCTGTTCTTCAGAAGGTTTACACGTCTTAAAAAACATGCAGATGTGTTTGTACACGCAGAGCAGATCCTCAAAGAAGGTGCAAAGTGGTTTGCATTTGCAATTCAGGAGAAATTGTGTGCAAACTGTTTTTAGGGTGTGTGTGCGTTCAACATTATGCAGATTCTAATGCCCAAACCGCTCAAGTCGGCAGACAGGACAACAAAAATATCATAAATCATTCTAATGATTTATGACATTATATTTTTTTATTATATCTAATTTCATCTTTATTTTTTAATCATTTTATTTTTAACTTTTTTCTTAGCATGTTGAGATAGGTTACCTATTTAAAATGCACAATAAATAATATCATTACTACCTCCATCTTTTTTGATTAGATGAAATCTGCTCATTTTAATGGAGTAGAATCAAACAGGTTTGAACATCTTAACATTTGTACAGCAATCTTTGTAGTTATCCTACAAAGTGTCAATTTATTCCAAAGCAAAACTAATAAATAAATAAAAACTGAATGTGTAATTTTGCATGGCTTGTTTGGAATCTTTAATTATGAAGCCCTTAAACTCTGCAACTCCAGGCTGAAGCTGAGTCCTAGCCTGAACGAGGTGATACACTTTTTTTCCAGTTGAAACCCTTAGACATTCCAAACAGGAGCAGCTGGAGCTTTGGCTGATACTACACAAACTTTCACCAAAGCCACATGCCCAATCAATGTGCATGTGAATTAAAATGCTCCGACAACTGATTTTCAGTCATCAAATAAAGGGACAACTGAAGGAAAGTTGACAGAAAACTGAAACAGGACACTAAAGTATTTGGCTTCATATTACAAAAGCATGTCTGAGCAGAAGAATGTTTTCCATCAGCGTTAAGAACATGAAAAAGTCAGATCCAGGCAGACATTACAATCAGTGGCACTGTACAATTCTGCTCCCTGCATGCTGGTCCAGAGCAGATGGCCTCAGATTCATCCAGCCAAACCCTTAATAGAACCACAGCTGCTGGCAGACAAAGTGAATCTCCCTCCATATGCATTTCCTTGGAAAACACAACACTGCTCTGTTTTCTCTCTTATGAGGGTGTGACCCAGTCCAAAATCTCTGATAGGCCTCGGTTACACTTGGTCCACATAGAGTGATTTGTTCTGACTAGGCTTGCTTTTGTGGATCACCCTATTTCTACAATGGACACAGAGAACCCAACTAAATGTGACCTTTTTTATGTGGTGCAAAACTGAGTCCTACTAATAAATTCAAGTGCAGCTAATGTAAAACATAACTGTCATCTTACTTATCCTCTGTCTTTGGAATAAAAGCTGAAAATCATATGCCATGTTATTGTGTACATTAAAGTAGAAGGTTGCTGATTAATCCTGCACTATTTCCAATAATGTCAAAACATTTGATAGTAAATCAACGTCAAGAGTTTTCTTAGAGCCTCTATACATCTATTTCTTCAGTATTCAAAGACATCCTTTCTAGAGTGTAACCAATAACAATATGTGGACTAGCAACTACTACTTTTAATGAAATTGTGTCATTGCCACGTTATGGAGAATGAGCCATTCCCCTCTGCTCAGAGTCCAGTGTGCTGGAACAAGCTTCAGGCTCTCTTTTGACCCCAAAATGGATTAAAAGGCCACAGAAAATAAATAAGGGATCTTCAGTAGGGCAGTTTATGCAAATCTGTGTCAGTAATATGAAGTGTACCCACCATTAACACAATTAGGACATAGGGGGTGTTAAATCTATTGTGCTGTTTTTAGGAGGATAAAAATACTGGCAATAGCGGCAGGAATAACCCATGAGCCAAGCTTCAGCTGTGCATGCTCGTAATCGTTCCAGAGGAACTGTGTCGACTAAACAGGAAAGAATATTAAAAAACGATTTATTTTCAATACTTTAATGGTTATTTAAATGTTTATGTTACAAATCATTTACAGGTTAAAGAACCATCTACATGTCTGGAAAAGGGCACTACAAAGCAATTTCTGAGGCTTTGCACTTCCAGAGAAACAGAAACTCCAGACGCTGTCAAGTTAAAGTTGAAGTTTACGTTTTTAGCAATGAAGGAGAGGCAGAGAGAGAGAGGCAGGAAGAGAGAAAGGCAGATAAAGAAAGGCAGATAGAGAAAGGCAGATAGAGGGACTGGGCCGAAATGACCTACATTGGAGAAGATGGATATTCAGCCCTCAATTTGGGACTTTAGGTTCAAGCTTATTTGGGTGTTGCTTGAAGCGATCAGCAAAATCACCTCTGAGCAGCTTAAAACATTAAAAATATTTCCGACAGACCTAGTCAAAGTCTTTATTGAGAAGCTGTGGTATAACTGAAATAAAATAGTACCTTCCACCGTTTTGCTTTATACTGTAAACCTCTTTATGGCACTTCCTTTGTGGCACAACCAGTATAGCTTTGGTAAGCAATTTTTTCTTAACTCATTTTCCATTTTCTTCCTCATTTTTTTCAACAATTTTAAACTATTTCTATGCTTTGTTTTTTTTATTATATGTTTACACACAGTTGCACAAGTTGTTTAAATGTGTTGTTTAAAAAATCATTTTTTCCGAATTAAAAGATTCAGGTCTCTGGCCACAGCTCACAGGAGTGTAGATGAATAGATGTAATAATAATTAACAAAAGTCAGAGATGCAATCTGTGGTTTAGAAAGTATAATTTACCAATCTCAAAAATTATTGAAACAAGGAAGCTCAAGAAACACACAAGAAACACAGAAGAAATCTGTAGTTTCCACAAATGAGGGGAAATCAGTACTGAGTGAGAAAGTAAAGGGATGAGGTTTTCTAATTATTATTAATTAAATCCATTGAACGCTCTGATAACTGAGCCGAGTTTCAACAGTTCAACAACTCCAATTATTATTAGGTGAAAATCACAAACAAGAGAAATACAGCTGTACAATGTTGACACACAACATGCACACACCCACACCTTCACAAACACTATAGATAGGGCACTAACTATGATGAGACTCTGGTCCCCAAAATAATAGTTCTTCAGAATATAAGTAACTTTACCAGATAAGGTCCTAAACATGGAATATAAGCACAAACACACTCAGTTATATCCGAACTAAAAACACAAATTCAGGGAAATCCATGAGAAAAGCTTATTATTATTACATATCTTTGTAAATAAAGAAATGAGAGAAAAGAAGATTCATGGTGACTAATGTTAGGATGAGTTTCACTCCTGATGGTCCTTGCAAATGTATTCCTTAGACTTTTCATCAGTTGCCTCTAACTGGGAAAATGAGAAAACGAGCCTAATTCTCTGAAGGCTGAACCAGAAAAAGACAGAACTATTTCAAATAGGTAACACTAAGAAAAAAAAACCTTATCATTACAGTACAGTATAGTTCTGTTTTTTTTGTTGTTGTTTTTTTTTAATTATAAAAAAACATTCAAATAGATCTCCAAAGTGAAATAAAAATAAGGGAAAACGGTGGTTTGTTGCATGAAGGAGGTAAAGTGAAGAGGTGGGCTAATGATGAAAAGGGAACGCAATCATGACTGAAGAGTGATCAAGTTGATTGGTGTGACATTTAGCAAAGGTCGCAGGAAGCAGTTTGCTGTCATTTCGGTCAGGTGAGGAGGGTTTTAACTGAGGGCGCCTTAAATTTAACAAGTGGATTTTTAGAGTCGTTTGTGTGGGAAAGAAGGGTTGCTGGACTGAGAAGAGCCAAAGCTTAGAACAAATGATATCTAAACCTTCTCATGCTTTGAGAGCTGAGAACTGTCAAATATCACCAGTGGGTTTACTGGTGTGCATCTCTTGCTGTGCTTCATACCCAGTGCAACTGGAGTATGGCAGCGCCCCATGGCACCAGTGTGAATGGGCTTCACCATCTGCTTAGCATGAGTAATCAGACACTTCTTCAAGGCACTTCAGAGGAAACAAAAACAACCATAAGTCTATGGTTATGATAACATGAGTTTATCAAAATGCCCCAAGTATATGACGCCGTTCAAACCACCAAACCGCACAGGTCTGTTGTCTGAATATAAATGAAGCAAAACAGGAGAACAATTCCAAAAACAAGTCAACCCATACATCTCTTTTCACTCAGAAGTTTGCCTAACACACAAACATGAGAGGAAATGGAAGCGAGGAAAGAGTAAAAGTAGGGCAGATCCACTCCCTTGTGTCTCATTCAGCTAAAACCTTCAAGTCATTCCTGCAACATCAGCCAACACAGCAGGACTTTATGCAGTTCGGCGCTGCTGTGACAATGACAATTACCAACCTCCCTGACAGAGAGCCACGCATCAGGCCAACACGTTACATAAAGGCTGTTAGAATAGAAGGGCCATCCAAACATCTTCTCTAATGACACCTTTACTACCATTACCATAAAAAGGTCAAACAGAGAATACCGTGATGTAAACACTGGAGAGGAGCCCACTCATTCAACAGGAAAAAGAAGGAAACCAAAGAAAAGTTCTGTATTTACAACTCTACTGTTTCTGTGCTCGGCACTGGTGTAGCGGTTAAGCGCGTGACCATGTATGGAGGACTTGGTCCTTGATACGGCTGTTGCTGCTTTGAGTCCCAGCTAGTCGACCTTTGTTGCATTTCTTCCCTTCTCTCTACATCTCTTTCCTGTCTGCCTACTTTCAAAAAATAACGCAAAAATAAAGGCCACTACACCCCAAAAAATAACATTTTAAAAAAAACTCTTCTTTTCCTTCACATGTTAAGATTTACTGACCTTTTCAAACTTTTAAATAGCTACCATGTGTTGGAGTAAATTGTTCTTTTAATCATCAAATCTTCAGTTTCAGGTGAGCTGAGGGAACTGTTGGTCTACATCAGGGTGGTCATGCCTCCTTATATATGAGACTAAAAACACGCTGCTCATTGCCTTTTAGTAAGTTCAATGTTTCTGCTAGTAACATAAGATATCTGTATCATCACTGAATAGGTTTGTGTCCAAACTCTGTAAGTTTGTACTCAGTCCTAACACACATCAGCAAAACATATTGTCACTGTAATCTGTGTACATCTTCTTGCCCTGCACAGCTAGTTGAAGGTGGTTCAGGATAGTTTGAATTCCTGGATTGAAAAGCCTAAAAACATGCAGATGTTCACACATATAGGCCTTTTTTGACAGCACAAGAGCCAGAGTTTACTTGGAGCTGGAGCTAGAGCCGGATTTTAAAACTGGTTGGTTTTAGATATAAGAAACCAGCTTGGAGCCACATCACTGATTCAATCTGTGTGTCAGAAATGTATTCAAATGGAGACTGAAGTCCACTTCAAATAAAAACAGAAGAAGACGATAACCACAGGACAACAAAAAGCAACCAAGATGGACAAAGTTCTTACAGCACAGATGCTACTTGTTGCTGTATAAGCATTCATGATAATACAGCAACAAAAGTTGTCATTGTTAAAACTATTCAGCATCTGCCAACGTTGTCACACACAGTTGCAGAGTGGCCCTCCTCATATGCAAGATGGAGTAGACTCTACCCCTTTCGCCTGATGTTCTTGGTGCTAGGCAAGCTCTTGTTTGGCCCCCCAAAAAAGGTGGTGCTAGTATAACACACGTTTCCGGCTCCAGGAGCTGGAGCTTTCATCGATCAAATTCAAAAAACTAAGCCGATGAAACTCTTTAAAGGAGCTGCTGCTGTGGCTGCTTTCTTAAATGTTTCTCCTGGCTTTCTTAAATGTTTCTTCTGGCTCAAAATGTTTCTCCTGGCTCAAATCATATTCATTTCATGTTTTTTCTCTTCCAGTTGCAGACAATTAAGGAGTAGCGACTTCTGCCATTAAGTCTGTATTTTTTCTTTAGCATATGAAGTACGCCAAGTGCAGATAATGTGTTACATATGTCTCACCACGTCTCCTAAAGCTCCAGTTGATTGTGGCAAATGACTCCCCAGACAGGGTCCTCAGGCTAAAGAGTCCTGCCTGTTTTTGGTACTTCTGTGTTACCACACACCTGACTGGTTTCTGCAGCATTAAATGGGATGTTGAGGAGGTCATGTAAATATCAGAATCTGCTGTTTTGGAGTCATTTAAAACATGAGGGAAAGTGGGACCCGGGTGACAGGAATGAGGTTAAAAAGAGTTTTCCTTCCTTCTGTCACCACATGCTTGATCAGTATGAGGGATTGATTTACAGGTAGAGACTGAATGACATTTTCTTTGATCATATATTACCAAAGATAAGGTGGATCTGTTTGTCTTGTAATATTCGTTGGGACTTTTTGTGAATTGCAAGTTTGTTAAATGTTTTAATCCAAAGAAGAAGGTTTGCATTCTTTAAATTTGTAGAATCATATTTTAAAGTCTGAGTTTAATCCACAAAACGAAAGATATGTTTTCTCCTTTTAGACAAACAAAATTGCTTTTATATTCAAAAGTTGAAACCTATTCACTGTTGGTGCTGCAGAACCCCATGCCACAGCTCTGTCTGTGAATGTTAACTCTACTTGACAAGGTTAGCATATTTTAATATTTAGAGGAAACAAATAAACCTTAAACCTTCATAAAACTTTTAGAATGCCACATATTTTAAAAAAGGTAATTAAATTAAAACAAGAAACAATACTAACATGCAGTAAAAACCCTTTTAATAGCTTTGTAAGATGACTGACAAATTAAAGCTGATTACTGTGTAAATTTATTGGCAAGTACCCTGTGTCAACATTGTCTTTATCAGTTTTTCGCATCAGGGTCAGTCCTGTTAGCTACCCACTGGGAAGATTTACCCTCCGATCAAGGTCCTAAACCTCCAGGGGACCTGAGCACATAATACTGACAGAGCCCAATATAGATATGGCTAAGTGAAATATAAATAATGAATGGGCATCAATCCAAAATGTGAAAATGTGATAGCATTTCAAATTAAGATGGATTTTATAGCCACAGACAGAGTGATGGCTTGGAAAGTTGACACAGCAGGTGAAGGAAGGAGAAACTGAAAGTTTGTCTACATAAGGCTCCTTTCACAACAATGATACTGCTTTAAATCGAAGCGGGGGGAAAAGCTTTGTCCGTGAATTAACAAGTCCAAAGTTTGTGTAAAAAACATCTAACACTCACAGGGGGAGATGTATTGTTCATGTTGGATGACTGTTGCACAGCAGTCAAACATGCAATGAAAGTTGGTGAGTGGAAAAGTAGGCAATAAGCCGCTTCCACTCACACACAAACACACACATACAACCATCTTGTCAGAGCTATTTTCATGTAGGGACAGCTAAAGTTGATCTCATTAACTTGCCCTTCATTCAAAGAGCTAATTACACACCGAGACACAATCACAGCCTTCAGAGCACAATCCAAACCTGACAGAGGGGGGAGACAGAAAGAGGGAGGGTAAAAGCGGGCCAAACATAGGCTATAAGTACAAAGAACAAAAGAGTCAGAATTGGACATTAAAAACAAACAAAATAAGCTTTAAATGAGCAATGAAAAGTCACTGCTAAGCCTTGAACGAGTATTACCCGAGTCTAAGCAGATTTCCCCCTTCGTGTACAGCAGCTACAAGTCAGAATGTTTGAAAAGCTATTTGTTTCCACTATCCTTAATAAAGGAATTAATGTTATGTTAATGACTTTTAGCCTATTACCACATTGCTGATGGATCCATCTGTACTTGAGAATGTCTTTTCCACCAGAACCTTGCCGCATGGTTATTTGTGTCACACTGGTTGTCAGGTAATTTATGGAGAGACATTAAGCCGTTAATACATTGTGTCACAAAAAAGTCGACAGTTTAATGGCACCACGTAGATGAGCAAACTTGCCATCAATAATGCTGTATAATGAAGTCTAGTGAAAGCCAACTGGGACAGGAAAACAGGGCTGCTAAAACTTAAAAGAGAATATTTCAATATTAAAGTCTTAAAGAATGCAGGGCATAAGGTGAACGAATGAAGATGAAGCAGGAAAAGAAATATCTGAAGATCAGCATAAGTAGCACTAAGGTTTGTCATAGAAAACCAAAGATCCGCAGCGGTCTTTTGCAGGACAATATGCATAACCTAATTTTAATAAAGCTCTTTGTCACCTGTTTTAAAGTTCCATCAAATGTTATCAAAAATGAATATGTGAATATGAATAAGATTATTCTTAATGAATAGATGCAATCTGGACATACTTTTTTAAATAAATAAAAAACCCCAAAAGATTCTTCTTTTGCCATTTTCTGGCACTAATGGCCTTTATGAAGCCATAAGGGCTGGGGGTGGGTATGTGGGAGATTCTGTGCAAGTACCCTGTCTGATCGATAGGTTCTGCTCTAGATTGACGTTCAGTTGGTGCTTGACACTCCCATAAATTGCCCAAAATTAGAACAACCGCATATTTTAGAGATGAGGCGAGTGGAGATCTATGGGACACTTCGTCAATGCGCTTACTTTAACCCGGTGGAACTGCAGATGTGAAAATCAGCTGTGAAGGCTACTGGTTACACATTGCCTCCGCTTCGAGTGGAACAAAGATGTTATGGTTTGCTCACAATTTTCATCAATTTGGGGGCTGATCAAGGGATGGTTATACTAAAGAGCATCTTAAGTCATGACCTTTCAGCATATTGGCCATTTTGGGCATTGTCAACTTGACTTTATGGCTGAACAAGAAAAGTGCAATTCAAGGGCTATGAGAGAAAAATCACAAACATTTTTGTATACTTTTGTGTGGGAGGATGTTCTGTAAAGGGAATGTGTTGGATTCTTGTTCGACTCTATATTAATTTGAATTTAGCTCTACCAGCACCCAACCAACCAACTCCTAATGACACATGCATACAGTACAGCTCTACAGTCTGATACAGAGCAATGGCACACGGCCTTCTGCTACTCGTAAAATTTTACTCCTAAGCTCTTTCATGAAACCAGAGTAGAAGGTTCTATCATTGAAAAACCAGAGCAGGTCAGGTCGGATTTTTCTCTCAGGTTTTCTGCAATAATAAGAGCTTGATTGTGGGAGAGTAATGCGGCATTCTATACATTTTGGTATCACACAGAGGATCAGTTTTGAAAGCACAGAGTTGAAGTATATGATCACATTTAAAGAAAACTGGCTTACTTTCTTCTTTCATTGTTTCTCTTAAGACTGTCTCCCTTTGAGGATGGCCAACATTTTATATTTCTAACACTGTAGTAAAAATTGAAACGTAAATCTCTGTCAGCCTTTATCTTGATGCTTTACCACCATCTCTCTGAAAACCTTTTTTACTTATAAATTAATCTGCCCATGGCAAATGTCTTTTTAAACCTGAGCTCACATTAGAAAGCAAGGCTGGGTGTGTGCAGCCATGCACACTATATCCACTAAATGTATCCTCTATAGCTCTTTTCAGATTGTGTGCTTGTTAAGATCAGAACCTCCACATGGGATGATAGAGCCATAAAAAAATAAAAGGGAGACGGGCCATTCTCACAGACCACAGTGCAGGAGCCAATGTAATGAAAATGTCTGCCTCAATCTAGAGCTCATATTTTCTGGTATAAGATATAGTGCAGCTCTTATCATCTGTGATAATCATTTTTTCATGATTTTGATTAATCTTATTTTTAACATCTGTTTTTAAAACACCATATGAGTAACAGGAAGCTGCAGCATCGATCGTGAGCTTTTTTGGATATTAATTCCACTCTGCAAGACAGAAGAGACACATAAAAATTGTGCAGGCAGGTGTCCCCCAAGGATCAGGGTTGACTTCTGTTACTGAGTCCTTCACTGGGATCCAAAGAGCAGGTCTGGAAAGCAGGAGCTGAACATTTGGATGCTGGACCTTCAATAAATGCATTAATGTACCAGATGCATTTATGAAAAGTCAATGATTTGATGCAATCAGTTGGTTTTCCTTAGATAGAAAACTTTTAACTAATCTGTCTGTGTGATTTGAATGAACTGTCTTTGTGAAGTGCCTTGA
>JAUZNJ010028941.1:0-15730 GCA_034780135.1 Jordanella pulchra | reverse complement strand
AAATAAAAGATGGATAATTCCTGTGTTCATCATCCACTGTTGGTGGTATTTCCCAAAGTATTTTTTTACTAATGTGCTATTCAGGGGCACCTGATACAGTTTAGAGATGTGTGGGGGAGTGCATATATTTAATCACAACCAGATTAAGTGAAAAACCTTGCAACATACATGTCTGTCTGCTGAAAACGCAATAATAACTCATGTGACAAATTATAGCACACAAGAAAAGTCGACACTTCTCAGTGTTTATCAGTGGTAAAATATTTTATTATAATATATTAGGACATAAGTGCCTTTTCTCTGTACGCTGCTGTTTTCACTGGTGATGATTTAAATAATTGAGAATCTGCATTGGCTACTTTCACTTTTTTTTCTTGTTATCTAAGTTATGCTTTAGGAAAAATGTATAACCTAAAAGTTTATCCTTTGTTTTATTACAAGCAAGAATAACAGTTTATTTCCCCTTTCTTTTTAATTATACTATGTAATATCATCTTTCATGAAATAAAAAATCTAATAAATAATTCAAGACAAATGTTTCTGAGTGACATTGTATTCAGAAAAAAAAAGCAAAAAACAAAAAAAACAAAAAAAATACCTTGATAGTTGTAATGGAAATGCCAGAGCCAAATTCGTTATGTTTGCTCTTCAAAGTCATTTTATAAGCTATGGGTATGATTATTTTTTTCATTTCACACAAACATGGAAGGGCCCTTTTCTTCTCCTGAAGATCATGGATGCCATTTCCGTGGAGTGCTATTGCAAATTGAAGCTTCTTTTGGGGCACACAAAATAAAACCATTTTGCTTTAGAAAATTCGCTATGGTAACAGGAACCGGCACATATAAAATCCTGATTTAAATACGGCAGCCTATACCACTTTTACATGTGGTATCAACTGTGTACAGAATATTACCAGATCACCTGTAACACACCACTAATTACAGATCCATTTTGTAAGTATCTCTTTTTAGTAAGGAATATTGATTTTTCTAAAAGAATCTCAATTTTTTTAGATTTATTTAAAAATCCAAGCAACTAATCATTGATCATAAATTCAATCCAAATACTTTTTCACAGCCAGTAAAAGCACTGCCTAAATAAATATGTTTTAATTCACTCTAGATAAGGTGTCTCCCTTGTCTGTCTTACAGAGCTGTGTTTTCATCTTCTTTTCTTTTCCAGTGTTGACTGAGAATTACACGCTTTTGTAGCAAATGTGACTGTGTATTTGGTTGTATTGTTGCAGTGTTTTTCTGTTCATGGCACTTTTGCGTGAGAGCAAACGACACATTAAGTTAATCCCAGGAGGAGAAAACTGCATAAACACTAGCTGAAATAAAAAATGACAAACAAGAGACATCTGTAGAATTACATTCCGTTGTTATTTACTTCAAATGAAATCCAATCGGTCAAAAACTGCAAGGCAATCTGACTTGTCTAAATTCCTTTTCTCTCAACTTACACTTTTGGTCTTTATTACAATGTGAACTAAAAGGAAAGACATGAATAATGCAATGGCTGTTAGGATAAGGGGGATAGAAAGGCCTACAGTGCTTTATGAAAGTTTTCACACTTTTCAAAATGTAATTTTAATATATTTAAACCTGTTAGTCATGTATAAATACAGCTGAGTTTTTTTACATGTTTAAATGTGCACACATGGACTGTTTTACATAAGCAGCATTTAGTGTAAATTAGGGATTCAGAGAAATAATCGAATGACCATGTCGCTTCACTGAAACTAAGTGGCAAATAATGTGAGAGTATGTCAGAGTGACATACCATGTCTTTTAATGATAGTTTAAAAATGGAAATTATAACATTCAACCCCTTTTCTTTTCTGCTTGATGTGAGCAGAAGGCTGCTCACCAGAGCCTGGTTCCGCTGAGGGGTTTCTTGCTGTCAAAGCTGAGTTTTTCCTCTCCACTGTTACTGCATGCATGCTCAGTGTGAAGGATTGCTGTTGAGTGAATGACACAGTGCAAGCAAATATCTACTGCTGTCACATGCTCATCCAGGAAAAGAAAATCAACTGGATGCAATCAGCTGATTTTCCTTAGATTGAAAATTTTAACTAATCTGGCTGGACTGTCTCTACAAATTGCCTTCGGATGACATGTTCTGAATTGGTGCTATATAAACAAACTGAATTGTATTGGCAATCATAAATGTTTCATATGTTTTATTCATCTCTTTTTATTAAGTAACCTAATGGGTTCCTTTTTTGCAATAACTTCTAAATTAATAAATTAGTAAATTATTAATTTACTTAAAAATAGTGGAGTTTTTTTTAAAGTGTCGTTACGTAACATAATTTACTTTCAGTCAGTTCAATCTGTAGGCATGTCAAGACAGGGTCAGTAGTCAGGAGGACTAATTCCAACAGTTAACAAGCAGGCGGGAGAAGGTTTGTACGTTTTGCAGGTAAAACATACAAAGAAAAAAACTAAGAGGAGCAAAATAAAATGGAGCGGGGGGCTTTACTAAAGTATCTGTCAGGCATCCGTCAGCTTTCATCCTGCAATCAGTAGTGCCAGATGGCCTAGAATTAGTGAAAACATATTTGGGAGCAACAGTTACAAAAAAGAAACTGAAGGAATCTTCCCAATTGGGAATGGATTTACTACCTCTCTAAATTTGGAAGACATTATTGAGGACTTTGCTTCATCAAAACTCAGACGAAATCTGTAAATGTAAGTTTTCCTTTTCAAAATCTAAGTCTGAATAAGTCAAGTGAAGATTTAAACAAATGTATAATATGAATTGTATAAATGTATAATGTAGGGAAAGTTTCTGCTAATATAACATTACATTTGAGGAACAAACTCAGTAAACTCAGTAGAGGCAGAAATCACACTCGTGTCACTTCCAAAACATTTTCTCAAAGATATATCATTTTTAAAGGTTATAGTTTGGGATAAGTTTACATTTATTCAATAGAATTTAAGGGGAAAAGTTGACTGCTGTCATTCAAATAATGACACTGCCTTTTTAAAACAACGTTAAACAATGCAAATCATCAGTTGGCTATTAGACAGAATGGCATTTTCTCTACCTATGTGTAAAAAATGTCACTAACTGGAAGCAAAATGTTATTCTAAACAGGTCTGATGTTTTAACGCACAATAAAAAAGTAACTCCGATCATTATTGATATGACTCATAGCTGTAACTGTCCCTTTAGTTTTGCTCTACTAGTATAACACACTTGTATTTTCAAATGTCAGAGACACATAGTTTGTAAATGCAGCTGCAAATGCTGCTTAAACATTAAAAAAGTCAGAGTTATAACTTTCCTGTCCCCATAAAACATCGAGCAACACTGTCGTTTATTTACAGGGGTTATACTAGCAAATGTGTTATGTGACTTTTGGCTTTGTCTGTTAGTTTACAGAGCAGAAGGAGCTTAACAGAGAAGCAACACTAGCATACTGACAAGTTTTGATACTGATGCACTCATAGAACATTGAATGCTTGTTGGGTATTCATAGCAGTTGTTCAGGTTCACCAGTTCTCTTAATCAGAAATGCAATTCAGATGCTCTGTCTGTGGTTGCTGACTCTGTAAGGAACTAAGAGTTGGTGCAGAGTATTACTGGAGTGTTTATTCTTTGGAGGAAGCTTATTTTTTTCATTAATAACTCAAATATAATAATTTTAAGGGACGTCTAAACATAATTCATCACTATTTGATACTGGATCCATGATGAGGTGTATTTATGACAGAAATATTTATTTTTGATGTAAACAAAATACATTAAAATACCTTCAGGTTTAATCCGTTGATATGAAATGTCACACATACTGCAATTCTTTCTGGGTAAATGACGCCTGCTAGGTCCTGTGGCGCTAGCTTCATCGAGCCAAAACAGAAATCACTAACATTACACCTGTTCATCTTGAACCGGTGTGAGATTGATGAGATGTAGAATGTAGAAATGACAAAAGGAGGAAGAGGGGAGAGTTGGACAAAGAGGCTGGTATTTGTGCAGCTGCTGCTAGGAGATGCTAACCCAGGAGGAGAGCTATGCTACAGAGCTCCAGTTTCTAACTGAGGCTGTTTACAGATAACATCGGATCAAAATATTTTCTCAGCTATATTAAAACGATGAGTTACAACGTCAGAAAGATGCTTCACTGTCCCTTTAAACAGTTGTTTTCCTTGTCTTCATTATCATTCAGACTTGACGTTGACTTCTGCTAATGGTGTTAGCTTCAGCTAACATCGTTAAAAGTATATCACAATCTGATCACATTTGTTTGTTTCAACGGATATCTCATGTATAGCAGCTCATGAAACCTTGGAGGCAGCAACACAGTGTGGGATTGTCTAAATTTACATCAGTGTTAAAAAAAAACAACTGCTAGATTAAAAGCTTATTTTTGAATATTACATTTTCCAAGGTTTCATGTCTGGATTGCGTTTTCCTTTCTCTAAAGTTCCATTTACAAAACATTTTCTTTCCTTCCAATAGTAATGAAACAAAATACAATCCATTAAAGTGCTAAAGTGCTTCACAATTATTTTCTACTTCGTTTTGGTCTATCACAATTTCAATGGCACATATTCTATGACAAATTTCAAAAACTAAAACTTTAAAAACCGCAAATAAGTTTGTGAGGTAATTAACTTTTGAGAGCTCCACTTAGCATCGACCATGGCTCCTAAAGAGTCTGTGTCAAAGTTTGCCCATGAAGCTGGCTGAGCAATGCTCGCTCTCTCTCTTCATAAGGTGACTGGATGAGCACACGCTTACTAAATGTATTCCTGAATTTTACTTCTAACAAAGCTCTCTGAACATTTAGTCTAACCCAGAGGACAGAGGTTAACATCATTTTTTTATGTGAATGAAAAGCTCACTTTAAACAAAATGAAAAACTTTGTTCTGTCAAATGGTTCTCGATCCTTTAAAATCGTCATTAGTGACTCTTCTAATAAGCCTTGTTCTGCACAGTGGTTCCACTCACCAGCCAATGATCTACCCATATTAATTACTGAATCACTAATGCATTTCCAACTGATAAAACAGGTTATCGATGATAGCGCTTTGCAGAGGTCTCACAATTCTTGGGAGATGACCCATGTAGAATCTAGAAGTAACTTGAAATTTATTATCTAAGACAGTAGATTAAAATATGCACCTTGGTTTTTTTAGGAATATGTTTATCAAAGCCAGATTGTTATTCAAAAAGAGATTGTCATGCAATGATAACACCTATTGACAGATTGTGTCCAGACTCTTTTCTGTCTTGTGTCTGTCTCAAGCTCTGTCACACTTCGAGTAATACTGTTCTGCATGAGTAAATTACAGCTTCAAATCTAGAGGAAGCATCACGTGGAATCAGTTTGTTCCCTATATGGATGTGATAAAATTAAATTTTGGCCATCTTTTACTCAGTTATTTTCCACTTTCTTTGCAGTGCATGCCCATATCTCATTCTATCATGACTGAGTGTGTTGAGGACATTGCTGGATGTATTTTTAAAATGTTAGGGGGAAGTTTTCTGATCTTAGCTCTGTGGTCAGGAATGACTTTAGGAGCCAGATGCATCTTTCCAATAAGGACAGGGACAAGCTTCTCTTTGACAAACCCAACACCATATACTGTGTTGCTGTGGTTTGTTTAAACCATAAAATTTCTTCATACCATCCTCACTCCTTTCATGAAATAAGCTTATTCTATGTATTCATTCAGTCCCATGGGATCAATATGTAATAGATCTACAGCGTTCCAGTCAGAAATGTTTGCAAAAACACTTTTGCCACAAATCCAGTCCTGGACTTTGACTAGACCATTCTAACAGCTAAATATTCTGTAATTGTTTTGTAAAAGACTAAACTGTACAAATCAAAATCAAAAGTCTTTTATCGCCAGTATTGGTGCTGTATGCTATAATTCAACACTGCTTTAGTCCAATTTATGTGTTAATTTTATGTTAAACAACAAGCATTTTCTCTCAGAATGAAAACCTTTCTGTGAATTCTTTTCTGTTAAAACACATGCTAACAACAAAATGAGTTAAATTTGAAGTTATGAAGTTTTTCCTGCGACTGCTGAATCGGCAGCTTGGTCTCTCAGCTCAGTTGTTAACTCTGGGCAAGTCACCTGATTTGCAAGGGTGAAGTGTTGATGGAGTTAAGAGCCTGTTTACAGTTTCCTGTTATTGTGCTCCATGACAGCTGTGGTACACTGTTTTAAAACTGTGTGGGATTAGATATCACATTATGCAGATGATACACAGCTATGATGTATTTGTATATAAATCCTGATGAGTGTTAAGACTAGTGTGTAGTTGACTTGACTTTCACACTAGAAGCTAGTGTTAGTTTTTCCAATTCTTTCACAGTTTTAGCTGTTTAAGACTTTCAAAAGCAATATTTTAACTCGGTCTAATGATGACCTAGATAGACTTTAAAGGTGTCAAATATGTCCAATACATTAACAGTTCCTAAGTGTTAATGTTTTGGAGGTATAATGGAAAAATAAAAGTATTAAGGATTGTTTTCCTTCTGGAAGGTAAATCCCCTCCCCAATCCCAGATGTTCTGACAGATTTTCTATCATTTTCAGATTTTCTAGCCTTTATCATAACAAACTAGATGCTAGGATTGTCAAAAGATGCAACTTTTAAGGCTGACATCTATACTTAGAAAACTGAATGAGTAACAGTCTTTAATCTTAAAGAGATAAAAACGGCTCATTTTAGTTATTTTGAAACAAATGTTTATCCTCAACATCCTATTTACTAGCATTTATTTAACTGAAATATCAAATATTTTGATAACAAGAACCAAAAAACAAAAAACATCAATCCTCCAAGCGCTCAAATCATTCCTTGTTCCTTCTTCTTACCATGTTTCACCGTTAACGCTTTCACAAAACTTCCTAATATCTAATGAGGTAAAATAAAAAAATTTAAAAAAGGAATAATTATAATGAGCAGTCTTGTCAAAGCTGAACTTGATAATATTTAGGAGTAAAGAGCAGAATGCTGAATGCATGTGCAAAACTGTACTTTTATTTTTTTTTTACTACAAAAACTAAAGTGAAAAATTATGAATTATTTTCCTTTCACTGCACAGTTATCCAAATCTTTTTTCCTGTTCTGTCATAGGGGTCTGCAATCTTTTGCTCCAAAGCCAAGCATGACACATATGGTCATCAATAGTGGCTCTCAATGACATTGGCCAAAATCATAAGGTCCTAAGAAATATTTTAAAATGAAAAAAGTGCTACTTCTAGTTCACTCTGCTTTGACTGAATGTCCACAGCAGATTCTTTAGTTCTTTAGGCTAAAAACCACATCCGTCACACTTGAAAATTGAAATGTATTTTGTTCTTCTAAAAAATACAAATTTCTTAAGTTTTTTTTTAAAAACTAGACAGATCATTTTTTCTTTAGAATAACTTGAAAATAAAATATCCTGACAAGCCCCTTTTTGGACAAGGATTCTGTAGAGATTTTATAACTCTAAAGAGATTGTATAGATTAAGAATAGGGACAAAAATTACTCTTTGGGTTGTTAAGCTTAGAGACCCCTGGTTTATCACATACAGTTCTAATAAGACACAGATCTTTCATGAGATATGCCAAAATATTAGCTTGCTCCAGATAAATAGATACTTCTATACGGTCTTTGAACAAAACAAAATAAACAAAAACAACAACAAACAAAAAAAAACTGCCGTGAAGGATAAAGCCATTAGTTAGCCAGGCTCTTTCTGTAGTGTCAGATGCAGTTGTCAGCCTGATCAGGTATCTGCTGTAGGTTCACTCATACACACATACTGACAGCTTCTCTGGTACCAGTGTTTCTGCAAACCACAGACATCTCATGTTTTATCAGTACAAACCGGCGCTATTTCTGGGAGGCAAGGCGGAAGAAACAAACAACTAAGGAGCCGACAATTTCAATTACTAAATGCTTAAACACATTTTTTCTTTTACAAAACAACTTTTAGAGAGGTTAGTATATTTTTCTATTTACATTGTAAACTATTGTTGACTTTTGGATGGAATCTGGAGGAATTTTAAAGCACAGCACTCCTTACATGAGCGACCTAAGCAGCCAGCTGATGACCCTCAGGTGCTCAAGTTGTCAGATCTGAAAACTTCAAACAATATCTTAAAAGGAATTGAGAGGCCCCTTTCAAATTGACTTCAAAACTAATGTGGATTAATTTTTTCATGTGTTTTCTACTTTAATCTCTTTACAGTTTAAAAGCATATTCGAGTACTCGTTTATTTTGTGTTTCACATAAGTCCATCTGGGGATGCTTTGCTAAGAGCTGGCCAAAACTAGGAGTAAACAGCGCTGTCTCAAGACCCAGGATATTCTGAAAAGTATTAGATTGTTTCCACCCTCAAAGTGACAGAAGTTGTCCTGAGCACACAGGCACAGGTCCACAGGCAAGTAGGAGAAAATCTACTGCTGTAAAAAAGGAAGAGAGCAGAGAAGGAGCAGGAACTGATGGTTGTGAAATACTGGGGGCCTCACGGTTTTGAATCTGCATGCATAAAACATTGAAAATACATGTGAAGAGCATTGTACTTGGGTGTGTTTCACATAAAACTGCCCATATGATTTATTTTTATATGTGCACTTTTGACAGTTTTGACTTCATACCTCTAGGTGCTGTTTCAGGGCCATTGTTCCTGCTTCACACACTCAATTTTTGCAATGCAGAATACATTCAATAATACTTCATAAGGTTTCTAAGTTAAAGATGCATTCTACATTTTCCAAACATGCCCTTAGAATAAGCCCTATATGTAAAATGAGCTTTCATCCGTTTACTAAAGCTTACATCAGTCAGTTTATCAGTGTGACACGATGTCTCGATTATCAGGCTACTTTACTGAGTCTCTTCCACAGAGAGAGAACTGTTTGCCTTAAAACACCTCAAACCCATCACAGACTTCACACAAGAGTAAGAAAATAAAGCATTTGTTTAGTATGATGATAAAGGCTAAACTTAAGTCTGATCGACCAGCGAAGATAAGAGTGAATATCGAAGCATTTTCAACCAGGAGGAAGTTCAGATCTGCCCTCGGAATAAAAAGGGACCTTTAGTTGTCTCCCTTATTGCTTTGGTAAGTTGCTCCCTACAAAATAACTTTAGTATTTATAGCTTTCTTACCTCAGAAGACATTACTCCTCTTAACAAGAATCCTGCACATTCACAGCAGCAGATTAAATGCTTTTCGTCATCTCTCATGAGTGTTCACATTACAGCTGTCATTTCAACTTGTCGCCAGTGGAGCCCAACATCTGCAAAAACCTCTGGAACAGAGCAGCTTGAGTCCAGACTATGAGAGCCACCATTCTGCAGCTTTTAGGCTACGTTTACACTGCAGGTCTTGAGGTTCAATTCCGCTTTTTTATTGAAATCTGATTTTGTTGCACAACGTTTAAGGATGTAATAAGAATTTTATTATAAGTTGTATTGTTGTTAAGTTGTATCTAGTCACATCACAACACAATGACGAAAGGTAAAATATGGCAGACTATTTCCAGTGTGTTTTTGTGGAGCAGTGACTGCTAAGCTGCAGAGGACTCTGTATGAATGAGGATTCAGAGCTTGGATGATAATGTGAAAGTCGGATGATGTGCGCTATAATTATTTAAACGACAGACACTATAAAAAAAACTACCAGATATGTATCTAATTTAGTACCACATACAGAAGTGGAAGAAAACCAGATTTTTTTTAGAGGTGAAAGGATCAGAATTGGATTTGAGTCACATTCGCTTGCAGTTTGAAAGTAGCCTGAGATGCAACTCTTCACCAACAGCTGAATGACAATTAGTCGTTAGGTGCATTGAAGGAGGGGCGGATATAAAAGCTGCAGGATGGTAGCTCTCCTGGACTGGACTCTGGAACCTGTGTTATTCTTCTTTAACATACGTTGTTTAGCCCAAAGGAAAAAGATTGAAGAGAAAAATGATCCCCAGCTCCACAAATAAAAAAATGATCTCCTCATTTCTTCTCCAGATAAATTTACAAGTAAAGTAAACTTATGTCCCTTTACTGTATCATCCCAAAACAACAATCAGGAAGTTTGAAGTTTTGTCTCAGATTTTAACAACTAACCTTTGGTTTCACTAAAGTTTTATTACTAAATAAAAACAGCGAAATGCAATTTAATTGTGTATGATTTAGATCTAGAAACAGTTTTTGTATGCATTCGGTCATACAACAATCATTTCGTTAAGATTTAATAGATGTGATTCATGAATTGAATGAACCTGCCACTGGAAAAAAAAACATATCTTTAGTGCATCCATGTTTTGTTTTTTTTTTTATTAAGAAAGGTTTCCTGCTGTGGTGGCTGGTGGTTCACAGAATTAACTTGAAAATCCAATTACAACATGAATTTGAAGGTGCTTAAAAGTCCATGGCTAAAATAAAAACAGATGCACAACAACATTAAGAAGAGTCTTTAAAACTATTTCTGCAACAAACAGCACCATCTTAAGCAGTTGTCAGCAGATACACATTTGCTGCAGCCTTCAACACTGAGGGTAGCACTAACAATATTCAGTCAAGCAGCTTTTGTAGAGTCTGTTGTGACAAAGAAAAAAAAACAGGTCTCATATGGATCCAGTAATGATGAAATTCTGTCAGGCGAGGTGACAGCTCCCCTGGACTGAGTGCTGGGCTCTAACTATTCACTTGCAGGAAAGAGACGGGTCCAGCCTGACTCGGCATGCAGTACATGAGAGGAATTGGAAGAGAGCTCCCTTTTGGCATGAATGTAAGAGCGTGGGGGCGGTGCAGAGCAGCTGCATGAGCAGCACGAAGCCAGGCAGGGAGGAATAAGAAGAACCTAAGGGTTCTGTGTGCATTTGATTTCAGAACTATCTTTCAAAGCTTAGAAGAAAATAAGGAGAAAAAGTTATGACTGAGATGATCTAATTAGCTGCTGAAGAATGCTTGCTTAGCGTGTGTCTGTGTGTGTTTATTAATATACTTTTTCCACCCACACCATCATGTGAAAAATTTAAGATTCTCTCGGAAGTCCAATTTGGATAAAGGCCTCTGGATATGTAATCATTTTGAACAACAGTGAAAACATACTTACTATAAGGCCACGTTGATAAACTAAGACAATACATGACTTTTTCAATCTTTCCGCTCAAAATAATTTAAGAAATCTGGTAAAACTAATTAAACCTTTTCATCTACATGAAATTACTAAAAGTCTTGGTGTCCTGTGGCCGATCCTTCAGATCAGCTTTTATTGGAGATAAATTAAGCCACATTTCTTTT
The DNA here is from genome assembly GCA_034780135.1 of Jordanella pulchra. Classification (NCBI taxonomy): domain Eukaryota; kingdom Metazoa; phylum Chordata; class Actinopteri; order Cyprinodontiformes; family Cyprinodontidae; genus Jordanella; species Jordanella pulchra. Next base: position 4,454 of record JAUZNJ010028941.1, on the reverse strand, counting down.
TTTGTTCCTTCAAACTGAATTATTCAGTTTTCTGCAGTTTTTATTGTGATGTTATTCTATTTTCTATACATTTTTTAAATTCGATAAATAAAATGAAGCATCATATCAAATCTAATGCACACACTGAGAACATTATTACTCATAATTTTAAAAGATATTCAATGTTTAAACAGGATTTCCCTTTAGCTTGACTGCTGATGGGAAGGTAAACCCCTCAATAATTTCAAAAGAGGAGACCTAAGACTGGAGCGGCTTAAGAGTCTGGTAAGAGTTTGAAGGAGGTCTTAAAAAATAAAATCAATCATTCCACCATACAGAAAATACTTCACAAATGGGGGATATGGATGCGCAGTACAATACCTCTTTTTTTAATTTGGGAAAATGACTGTCACTTAAAATCATTAGTTTTGAAACCACATTTTGAAACCGGGGATTGTGTGTTCTGTAATGATGCTACTGCTATTTGTGGACTGTTGGTTAAATGGTTATTTTTACTGTGAAGACCAGTATTTAAGTTTGTTTAAAGTCATTTCTATAGAATATATCGGCTTCAAAGGTTCTGATACAAAATGTTTTAACTTCATTGCAATTGTTTTTCCAATACATATAACAAAATATTGTAATAAAATCTTACTGCTCACCCCTTGACATTTTTAAAAAAAGCTCTTTCAAAGGCCTGAAATCCCCAAGCTGCTCCCTGGACCTGAGGGTTTCATGCACCAAAGCATCTTCTTCCTTGCTGCTCTTTTTCTCCTAACTAGCAGGGCTAGTGTCGGTGCTTCGTTCTTAGCATGAGACAGATCCATATTTGCTCCACCAACCCAGTCAGCACAGCACCAAACCCAATGGCATGGGCAGTAAAAACTGCATTCTGTCTGAAAGGCCCTTAACTCATCTGATATTTAAAACTCCTTCATAAATACAAACCAAAATCTAAAGATATGAATAAATTCTGGTATTTTAAAGACTATAATGAAATATCTAAAACAAACTAATAATTTATTTACAAAAATAATTCAAGGCAGACAAAACGTGTTTCAGAACAAACTTTTCTTTTTACATAAAACTTATGAAGCCAGTACCTGCAGTAACAATATTTACTCTTTAATGTACATCAGCTTGGCTACCAAATTTTATGGTAGGTTCAGGAATGCTTGTGTACAACAAAAATGAAAGAAAACTTATTTCAACATAAACATGAACTGTGTGTCTTAGTCTTCAGCACTTCTGTTTAAAACAAGCTTGTTTTTTGCTCAGTGATGTTACCCATGATGGATAGAGAAGATACGTAAATATTTTACTCAAGTAATGGTCATGATATTTTATAAAGACATTATGTAAGTAAAAGTAAAAAGGATAGTGCGAAAAACTATTCCTAAAAAGATTTTTTTTTTGCAAAAAGCTTTCAACTTCATTAGTTACCACCCACTTCTGAGACTGGAAGATGCTAAAAGAAGCCTCCAAAACCCTGCAATTCTAGCGGGGCACCAAAGATAGGTTCTTGCTATTTTCAATATTGAAACAAAACTTAAAGTATATTCCTGAATAACCAGAGAGAAAATGCAGATTTTTAAAGGTCCATACTCATGTTATATGCCTATATCAAAAATACCTACATCTAGTTGATTATGATCAAATAAGGCTATATTTTACAAGCATCTTGACTGATAATGTTTAGGTTCTTTTAAAGCCTAAATAGAATCCCAGCATTAGGTGCGACAAGCAGAGATAAACAGATGTGGCACCATCTACTGGCAGTACCCCTGAACTACCAGAAAGACAGAAAGTGGCCATTGATGCTGCAACTAAATAAGTCCCCAGTTGCTGAAAACCGACAAGTCTGAGGATAGGGCTTAAAAGAATTGTGAAGACCAGTAGTATTATTAGCAAGGACATGCAGTTATATCAGTCAGTCAACTTCACAGTGACATCAGAATACTTCCTGAGCTTCAGCTCCAGCTCTAGTGAACTCCAACAGTTAGACTGTTTCCACAGCCCAACTCAAGTTTTATGTGTCTTGGAATCAAATATCTTTTTACAAGTTATCTTGGACTTTTTCTTTTATAACTACTCTGCTTAGGATTGTTGAACAATTGTACTTATTCACAGTGATGTTTTATGCTAACTAAACACAAAAAGGCCATATTTATATACAAAAATAGAGCTTAAAAGACAAAAGCAAAACTAAGCCAACAGAATGCTGCAATTTGACATAAATAAAATTTGGATGCAACCACAGAGATTTGCTGGCATATAAAACTTGGAAATACCTAATAATGTGACTTTGTAATTTTAACCTCTAAGGTGCTGTGCAAGCATCAAAGTTTGTCTGTCCAAAAATACAAACAAACACCAGTCTAAAGCTGAGAGAATTTAAAAAAAAAACATGTAGAAGAATGCTTATATTAACACAATAACAGACACAATATGTTTGACAGAAAAAATTAAGTGTTTTAGGAAAATAACCTCAAACCAACTGTGAAGCAACAAGGTTCATGGTTTGGTTTGCTGTGTTGGTCCCTGTCAAAACCCACCGCAGAGTCTGTCATGTATCAGAGGGTCATGGAGGAGAAAATGAGACATGATGTAAAACAAAGCTGAAGCAGAAAACGAAACTGTAATTTTACATTGACCCAAAACACACAACTGACTTTATTATGTTAGAGTAGAGACATGGAAAGTTCTGGAATATATTTAAAGCCCTAAACTTGATCTAATGTAGATTCTTCGAGGTTGTTCGATAGAAAGAAAGAACAGTTTGATCAAAGTTACTTCAGGAAAAGCAGTTCGGGTTCCTAAGCTTTACTGCAAATGAATTTTACTTTTCTGATATCCTTTGTTCAATGAATCACGGCAAAAATGTGTTTTTGCTCAGATAAATATCCTACTGACTAGAAAAGCAAGGGTATGATTATAAACAGACTGAACATTTGTTAATAAAAAACTGAATGAGGTGTTCTAATTTTTTACATGACCACATATCTTTAGATGTTCTGAGTATTTTTCCAAAATTCCACTATAATTAGGTTTTAAATAATTTCTTCAGTCATGCCTTGTAAAAGCATGTCTGCATTAGACTAATTAGAGCTTAAATGTCTCTGGAAAGCATCCCAAAAAACACCCCAACATCTCGGATAAAAGCTTTCATAAGGTTTTGGAAGCAAAATAAAAGTGAAAACTGGATTGAAAGGTAATAACAACCTGGAGCAAAGCGGAAATTTAACACTTACATGTGAGCGTGGCGCAATACTGAACGAGCATCTTTTTAGGTTCTCATTTCATTTCCAAGAAGTGTTGCTAATAAACTTGTTTTTTTCTTTTTCTCATGAATATAACAAAAAGTGTTTGCTGTAATTTGAGTTTGTTTGCTTTTATAACAAGAAACAGACACGAATGAATAATACAGCCACCCTGGTAAAAGTGCTAAATGTTTTATTAGGATCAGAAAATTCTGTGTACCTTAAAGTTTACTTCAATTATCATTTGTAGGACTTAGAGGTGTCTAAGTGTAATTACTTAATTATCAAGTATAAATACTTAGTTAATGTACTTAAGTAGCTTTTTTCTGTATCTCTACGATGTAGTACTTGAGTATTTATTTTTCTGAGGACTTTCTACTTTGACTCCCTACATTTGAACACAAATATCTGTACTTTAGCTTACTTCCACAAAACTGAGACATTACTTCTGTATATAAAGGTAATTATGAATGTAGAGTGTAAATAAAAAATAGTTCAGTTGGAGCTCAAGTTTGTTTTTGTTTAAAATAAAAACTAATAGAGAAATGGATGGCGACAGAGGGCTGGAAACCATAGCAGATGATGAATAAGATTCCTATTCCCCATCAATTCTTCCTTCTATTAGATTTAAAATTTTAGCGTTTATTATGTTGAAGTTTAAAGTAGCTTTAATCTTGTGATAAATACCAGAGATCTAAAAGTATATAGCTCCTCGTGCAGGTCTTCTGTTCATTTTAATCATTGTTGTATTGTCTGAGGCTTTGATTAAAAGCAAAATTAGACTGTCATTATTTCTTATATCCTCTCTACCAGCACTGTGATCAAAAGAGGAAAATGACCCCATTTTCTGTCTATTAAACTGTTTTCTAAGAATAGTTGGTCAAAGTTATTTTGGGAATAACTTCAGCTTACTTTTGTACTTCAGTACAATGTAGAAAATGAACTTCTTAAGTTTCATTTGTACTTCTTTTACTAGGGTATTTTGAAGTAATTTAGTTCAGTTTAGCTTTTCAAAGTAAATAACTGCATTTGACACCTCTGGTTGGACTAAAACTCCAGGGTGAGCATTACATTGAAGTGATCTAATATAAGTTGATATCAGAAGGTTTTACAATGAAAGTCAAGAATCTTTGTTTTCACTGTAAAGCTCCCGTACGGTATGTGGTCCTCTTAGGATAAAAAAAAAAAAAAAAAAAAAAAACCACAACATTACTT
>JAUZNJ010028940.1:0-15732 GCA_034780135.1 Jordanella pulchra | reverse complement strand
TACACCTTTTGAATGGAATTACTGAAATAAATCTACTTTTTCATGGTATTCTAATTTTATGACCAGCACCTGTATAATTCAAATTGAACTACTCAGATCAATCTGGCTTATTCCAGGTTAGGTCTAAGGGCTTATTGGCTTGAAGTTGAAAAACAAAGCAGGGACAAGTCTGGACCCTCTTAGTTTCTAGAATCAGAATCAGCTGTATTTGGAAACTTTTGGATGTAACACTAGAAGATTAGAAAGTGTTAAACCCATTGTATCTGTCCTCTTTACATTGGGAAGAGCAGGATCACAGGGAACACTGATAGGAGTGTTATGTCCCACAGGGGTTAAACTATAGAAAAAAGGAGAAAAGAAGAAGCAGTGATATGATGATTTATAAAGTCTGGACAGATCCATGGAGAGAGTAAAAAGACCAGGAAGAGGAGAAACAATGTCTAGAGAATGAGGGGGAAAAAAAAACATTAATGGGGAGAAACATGTCTTTGGACATGTTATCGTCTCTACTTCACCTGCTCAGGAGACTGCATGTGTGATGAAGGCCAGCCCATGTGTTAATCTCCTCTTAGAGTATAGTACACCAGACTGTCCTCTTTCTCAAAGTCACACTCTATACCAACCAGCACACACACACACCCACACATTCTTAAGACACTGCAGTCCTCCTTCCACCCTCCTCACAACGAGTCAATAGGACTTTGCTCATCAATTCTGTCGAGGGTTGCTATGGAGACTGAGGGAAGTGTGTGTGTGTGCTCAGTGGAGGCTTTTGTGTTGGTGTGTGTCCTAATATCTTCTCTGGTCTCGTCAGGTCACGTTTCATACCGATTTCCCCTTGCACACACATTAAAGACCCCCCATCGAAGCCTTGAGCGTGCATTTTTCACATCCATGCTCCATGAATACCGATTTAAAAAAAAAAAAAAGAACAGTGTGGGTTTCTGTGTGTGCTTGTGACACAGTCACGTTGAGGATTCCTCCTGTAGCGTTTGCAGTTAGCGTTCAAAGGCCGGGTGAGCCGCCGCGGAGGACCTCTGCAGAATTCACTGCAAGCAGTGCAGAGCATGCACGGCTGCTCCATAGATGACTGCACGTTTAAAAAGCGTCTCTGCAGGTTTTATTTTTAGCATCACAGGCAAACTAAGCCCCCACCTCTATTTTTTCCTCCTTCTCTCTCCTATTGCTCTCTGCCCTAGCTCTTGTCTCATCTCTTGAAAACTCTCTCCATACGGTGTGCATCTTGCTTATGATCACAAGCACAGTATGATGAAGCTTTGTATCCAGCTCTCATCATCACTGTTAACGTCTGAACGAGTGCAAGATCTCGCTTTCATCTTCTTGTTCATATTCCACATCAAAAGAGGCAACGTATGAAACAAAAATCTCTGTGGAATGGAGGTGATGTAGGAACTGTGAGCTTGCCTGTCACGAAGGCAGCCAATGCAAGGTCAAGTGCTCAGTGGCCTGGTAAAGCTTTTCATTACATATTTAAATCCACCATATTCCCCACAGAGACCGCCTGCTGCTCTTTCCTACTTTCTCTAAACCCCCCTTTTCTCTGTTTTTCCTTTTTGTTTAGTTAGATTCACATATGGACAGAATGAAGCAGGTCCTGCCATGTGAACGTTGCTATGATGGGTAACATTTGCGTAATGCCAGCAGGGCTGCAGATGCAGCTGTTTGTAAGTTTGCCAGCAGAGACAGACAGAGCAAATACCACCTCCCTCAATAAACCAGATGGAAATAAAGATTGGGATTTAGTTTCCCTTAAACTCAATTAGTGCAACGTGCTTTAGGATGATCAGTTTGCCCCAAATCTGCGTATTTTTTGCTAAATCATAAAAGCACATGGGCAGAGAGTGGAGAATTTGTACGTTTCCTATGGACATTTGAATCACCTGTATAAACATTCCAACATTTTTATTGTTTTTACACTTTTATTATTCAATTGGGGTTAAAAAAAAAATTACAATTTGTGTTGTGTTTAGGCAAAAGCACTTAATTTGAAAAAGACACAACGAGATTGAGAGTAGGATAAAAGAGTTTCAAATTGATGGAGTAAAGAAAAGCAAAGAGAGGGAGAGCATGACTTAATTACAGCACTTTGCTTGCTTAGTATAAATACGTCTTACTGTTGTAAGTATGGACAGTACAAAACTATCAAAGCTGTACCTGCTTTTAGCGGAGTTCCCCAAGGGACTCTCTTGGGTACCCTTCTGTTATCCATCATTTTATCCATTGGTGAAACTTTCTGAATATATAACAAACGTTAGTTCTTATTCTGATGGCCTTTAGTTTTAGAAACAGCAAAGTAGCAGTGGATTTTCTAGTCAAAACTAAAATCTATAAACCTTAATCCCACAAAATGTTCTGTATTTATTTTCTATTTATGGATCTCTCTCTTGTTTAAAAGTTCAAACTTCGCCAGAGATTTCAACTAGTACAAAACCCAACGACTGTTACTACAGCTACAGTCCTCTAACAACTTCATCATCTTCCTTTAAGATATTACACTGATTTCAAGGTTTTCTTTCACTTTCCTATCTCTCCATAACCTTGCAATACTGCGTCTTACTGATCCTTTGTGCATTGTACCCGCACTGCATGTCCATCTGGCGACGAAGGGCTTCAGAGCTTTGACACAAACGGTGCCGCGTCTTTTTTGCGCCCTTTAAGAAAATACGAGATTTAATGTCCTTGTAATGTGAATAAAAAGGAAGATTTTCTTTAGCATCCAGTAAGATAAGATACAATAAACTAAAATGCACAAATAAAACTTTTAAATCAAGAGTTCATTACATAACACACTAACATGTCAAACAGTCGCAGAGAAAACCTTTTAATGCTATTCATAAAATGTTAATTTTATGTTATTTCTTTTATGTAGCAGTGACTTTACTGTATAAATCATCATTGCTTTCATCATCTATTTTCTACATACTGAGATTGGATATTTCAGTGGATGTCCTTTGATGCATATACATGAAAAGTATTATAATCATTATTATCAAAAAGACCCTAAACAAAAATCCTGAACTCTATTTTGAAAAGATTAAAGATTCAATCCGGGGAAGAGGACTCTGAAACCTTCAGGCTGTGCTTGAAGGTAGAACCACTCAGAACTGTGATGTTGTGGAAAAGCCTTTCAAGAATACAATTAACAAACAGAATAAAAGGGAAGCTAGAGGACGATTTCAGCAGCTGTAATCACTGATGCAAGGATCACATCAGATTTTAGATGTGTGAATCATAATGTGAACAAAGCAGCAGCGTAACCTTCTGTTTTGTGGCCTTAGGTGAGTTTCAGCAGCATCTGTTTTTTTTCTGTTTGTTTTTTTTTCTGTTTTTTTGTTGGTAGTTGCATTCAAATCTGTCTGCGTTATGTGGTAATAATTTTTTAAACCATTATGCAGCATAAATCTAAAGAGTGTTTTTTTTTAGCTAGGAGAAAATATGGAATAGGGAGAAGCAGCTAGTTGAAGGAGAAACAATGCCATGAATGACAAAGCCTTTGCAATACTTTTATTATCAACGAAGACAACAAGACAAATGGATTTTAACTTAGTCTTTCCCACTGTTTCATAATCTCTGGATTCCAATTTACTGTTCCTATGTAGACCATGTTTAAAAAGAAATGTCAGAAAAAGGAAACGGGGGACTTTTGATGATTTTTGGCTGAAGTTAGGAGAGGCTTTCCAAGCAAGAAGGACATCCTTGAACTCCCTTTGGTGTGAGGAAAAAAAAAAAAAAAAAAAAAAAAAAAAAAAAAAAAGGATATTTGGAGGTTGAAAGGGGAGAAGGATGGCAGAATCCTCACAGAACACGAAAAAGGAAAAATCTCTAATACTGAATGGTGAGGGTGTGCTGTTCTTGGTTTAGCAATGATCTTCTAGTATCTTATTATTTTATGACGTTAATTTTGAGCTGGAGCTCCTTTCGTACTTATTGACAATCCCTGTAAAGCTGAGGGAAAAGCCTTATAATTGATTCATAATTAAGTTCAGTGTCATTTCTCACTGAAGAATTAAAAAAGGATGCCATTTTGTTTAAGACCGTTTAATTAGCAGCAGGGAAAGTCTCAAGTCAAGAAATTATTCTATCATAATATTATTATACTAAGGAGAAATGATGCAGACTCTAGCTGCACTTTTAGGCATCCCTATCAATTACCATAATGCAAATATAACGGATGTACTTATAAGTAGAACAGAGTGTCTGGGATCTTTAATTAGCAATTCACAACTTGCAGTTTCCTCTGGGTGGGAAATATCCTTGAACTATTCAAACTAGGAAAGAGTATCCAGCATCATTGCCGTCATATCTGCCTCTCTGGACTTTATGGTTTTGCTCAAGTTTTCATTTTAGGTTTTCGGTTTTGCTTTTTATTTTGGTTCTCCTGTGTTGCCATTAAGATCTTAATTATTTTTTGGATTCCTTCTCAGTTTACTCTTCTTTGGTGTTTATTTTACTCATTTCTTTTCAGCATTCCTGTTATTAATTTAATCTGTGTTGTATTTTTTCATATTCATGGTTTTCTGTTATCTTTAGATTGTTTTCCAGTCACAGATTAGTTATTTCAATTTCTCCAGTCCTTTTCCCTTTTGCATCATATTAGTTCTTCCCAGCCCTACTGTATTTCCCTGGTTACTCTTTGTTGGCCATTTCCTTTCCTTAGCCCTCTTCTAGCAGCTTCTGTCCAATCAGCTGATTGTTCCATTCATTGTTCCGTCTCCCACATATTCTAATGCTCTGCAGTTTGTCATTGCTGGATTCTATTCATTCCTTGTGTTTGTTTCTCCAGAGTGTCTCCTTGCTTTGCTTCCTGGGTTCCCTGCCTGTTGACAGATGCACTTATAAACAGTTTAGAGAGTCGGTGAGTTAGAAACAGCTCCTGTATCAGTCACGTGACTTTATTGAAACGATACGCGCACTGACAAAGTGTTTTGCTCTATGATCTCGACGCATTGGCGATTAAATTAGCAAAAAAAACATCTCTGCCTTCAGTCTCTACAATTGGGTTGTCTACAAACATCCATTAACAGAGTATTGCAGCTGAATGGGAATCTCTTTAGGTTAGGAAAAAATTTGTGACCTAATTTTGGCCTTATGTGCAGTTAGAAAAAAGGGGTGAAGACAAGTGATTATCAAAAATTAATAAGTAAAGGTTGGAATAAACACAGTAGAATTAAATGTTTCTCTTGATGACAGCCCTTGCCTGTGTCAATAATTCCTGCCTTGCCTTTCCAAATCAGCATGTCGGATTGCTGGGGCAAGAACGGCAAACAGCAGAAATTGTCATACGGCATATATCTGCAAAGCGGACATTGATATGCATGGCTGCGCACGGCTACACGTGCTCAGAGAAAACCACTACTCTACACACACGCAGAAAAAGCACGTTTCTAACCCGTACACCGACTTCTCCGTCTCTGTCAAAGCAAAATGCAATCCATCACATATAGGATGCAAGGGGTGAAGGATTACTCACATTTCTCCCAATCAGAGCCAAATTGCTCTGGATGGCTCTCATATTTGGGAGATAGAGCTGGCTGTCTTTTTGCATGCAAATAACAAAGTCGGTTGCTCAATTTGCTTTCTCCTTGACTTAAAGAATGTGTTGAAGGACTGTCACAGAGTCAGTCAGGGAAAGTACATTCTCCATACTGCATGAAAAAAAAAAAAAAAAAAAAATCACATTTGTTAGTTATGGTCATAAACATTTCAGCATTAAGGAAGCAGACGTTATCTACAGATTTTTGAAGATGTTTCTTAATCAAAGATTTAGGCATCTTTTTTTTATCTTTGGTGTTATTTTTATACTACATTTATAAAAAAACTTCAACACACAAATCTTATACAGGGAAACTCTGAAATCTGCATGATAGAGTTTCAGAAGAAACTGATCTTATCAAGCCATTTAACGGCATTCCTACAGTTTGGGAGGTCATTTTATTTGGAGTAGAAATGAAATTCTCTAAGAAGGAGAAGCTTGGATTACTGAAACAACCTCAGTTGTTGAAGTAGGGGAAACATTAGGCGTCTATCTTTATGTTCAGAAGATCAGACAGGAATTGTTATGGAATCGAACTCAAAACCTTTGTTGCTGCAAAGTAATAGTGCTCCCCAGTGTGACACTGTACAGCCCAGGATCAAACTAATTAACAGAAAACTTTGAACAGACAAATGTTTTCAAATCTTATCAGACCAATTTTTTTTTTTCTCTAAAAATAATGCTAAAGAAAACACAGTCCTAATAGTTCGAGGCGGGCGTTTATCGCATCGTTTATTGTTGTCATGATGAATTTCTACACTTCTTTATACATCTGGTGTCCTGAAGAAGCCCATTTTAAATGTGTTTGACTGTGAGGCTCTGTGTCACACAGTCACAGCTAGTTATCTAAGAACAACTTTGAATAATTAATGAAGGAGGTTTTTATTTTCAGTTCATTACCACTATAGCACCACGAACTATAGTGATAAGATTTTCTTTTTTTAAAGAAAGTAAAAACACATTGTGGCCACATTCACATGTTCACAGACAGAAATTTGCTTTGACATAAACACCAAGTCAACATCTAAACTCCTGCACTGTGGATCCCAGGTGAAATTCCCATTACAGACTGCAATTTTCTTGTGAACCTAAGAAACACTGATGAGTTAAATAAAGAACCACTGAAAAAGCCAAACACTTTAGATAATTATATGCAAATGGGAATGTGTCACCACTATAAAGGCAATGTAAGTGGTGCAAAAACAACAACATAATGCTCTTTAAGAGCGCCACCAAACAAATCAGACAGCCAGTTCTTTCTCTTTTCCTCTCCTGGAAACGGCTTCCAGGAGCCCACTCTCTTTAGAGCTAATGAAATATCTAATGCACTTAGTTTCCTTTGCTTTGCACCTGGTCTCCTCAGAGGAATGTTCCTCCTCTCACAGCTAAATTACTCGATCTCAATGGAGCGAGACAGAGTGCGGTGAGCAACAAACGGGCGGAGAAGTTGAACACTTTGAGCAGAAAGACGACAAGCTTGAGGAAGAGAACGTCGCTGGTTCAGAAATAAAGCTAAAGCTCATCATCTTCCTGCTAAAAGTACTAAAAAGATATTGATTGTTTTTGATTTGCAGCATTTGACCTGCATCACTCAAAAGTTCCCCAAACCATCATTTTTTTTTCCACTTTTTTCAACAGGTTTTGTTATTCTGAGCTACTCTGGGGTTTCCTTTTCTTTTTTTTTTTTTTTTTAACCACTTTCTCCACTAAGAGTGAGTTATGATTACAGCTACCAGACAGCTGTTTAGGGACAGGGAAGGCAAGAGAACCAATACTGTGAAAATTATTTATGAGATGCATTTCTGTGTCAGTAAAAATAAAATAAAACCAATCCGACCCCCCCACCACCGTTAACCCTCTTTTCACAAAGCAATCTCTTCGAATGTTCCTATCAAACAGATAATACAGCTGCTCCATACATAAAAAACCAAAGTCGCTTCATAAAAAGTGTGCATTAAAGGTGTAAGTTGAAGGATATCTGCCCTTAGAGAACATGGCTGTATTTAACAAATGTCAGCAAATGACCTTTAATGAATTAAAGCTGAATGGTCATAATGTGGGCACGATATGCAAGCCTCAAACTAAAGGTTAAGTATTTGGCAAAGGTAAAACTATACTATAACCATCAGAAACTAATGTTCTTCACAGGACTTATACGTTTTACGTTTTAACCCTATCCAAATCTATTTTCCTTTTTCTTTCAGACAGCTTAATCTTTTAAGTTTTCCAAATCAATACTTCTTAAGCAATTTTAAAAGACCATCAGAAATACTTGACGAAACTATTATGAATAACGCAAGGCCTTGGTGAAGTGCTGTAAACAGCACTTTTCCTGTTGAGTAAAGGCTGTTGGAGCTATAAAGATACATCATACTAAGGTTTATGAATCCTTTAATGAACCTTCAGAACTTTAATTTAGAAAATATCACTATAAACTATAAAGACGACGACAGTCCAGTCTTGAAGATCTATTATCCTGCAACTTTTAGATTCATCTCTTGTCCAAAACACGTTAATCAAATAGAAGGCTTATTACCAGGCCTCTGGAGAGCTGAGGTTGTATTCCCTCATCGTAGGAATTCAACTGTTTAATTCAGGTGTGTTGGAGAGAGGAAGCATCTAAATACTGAAGGGTGGCCTTCAATAGAATCGGAGCCGTCAAACCCAAAAAATCCAGAGGAGAGTAAATATTCAACAAACTTGCTTAATTACACAATCGCAGCTTTTAGACAGAAATATTAAGCTGCTGATAGAATGAGCCTTTATGATCGATGTCTGTGCCGGCTGTCATTAAGCTGATGCATTTTTATTAAAGTCATCCATCATCAGCGTAATCAATTCAGATAAAAGATGTTTGGTTTGCTGTGGGACTCGTGTTGTTTTCATACCTAACTGATGAGTGAAGGGGGTGCGTGTCAGAAAACGAACAGGATGTCCAAATGGGTTGTTTGGATGACTTACCGAGCACGCCCAGTCGGTAGTTCATGGTCACCACGATCACGTTGCCGTAGGCGGCGAGGACGCTGGCGTCGAACATGTTTCCGGTGCCTTCCATGTATGAGCCTCCGTGGATAAACAGCATGACGGGCTTCTTTCTGCGATCACGAATATCTGCACAAAGGCACACAAAGAGTAAGGGTTAGAGAGCCTGAAGAGGTCAATAAACGTCTTCACACCTCTCACATTTTATTTTGATCAAACTTTATGTTGGGTTAAGATAAATTAGAAGAACAGCAATTTGTTCAAGTAGAAAGAAATACGAATAATTGTGTACGAACATACAAATATTGCCTCTAACTGGATGCCAGTTATAAAAGGATATTTGTGTAAATCATATTTTAGTAATTACAGATAGAAATCAATAACAACATAATTAATGTTTCTCCAGAAAAAGAAAAGTAAATTATCTAGCGACAGTAATGAAGGAAAAAAAGGTTAAATGAGTGTCAACAAAACAATTAGGAGAAGCTTTAATACAGACGAGTAGGAGGTAGATGCTGCTAATCAAATGCCCTCCAATTATCAGCTCATTTAAAAAACCTCTATAAAAGCATCAGTTCTTGGAATGTTATACTCCAGAGGGATGAGAAAACAAACAAACAAAAAAAAGGGGGGGGGGGGGAGAAAAATCATCAGCATTGACCTTAGAGCAAATCAATGTTCATGGAAAACGTAAAAAAATTTAAATAAGAGCTCCCAGGGGATCAGTTAGCATGCAACACATTACTTTTTTTGTAATATTTCAAATGAAGAAAAAATGAACAGATATAGTTGGTTTGCAAGGCTGGACTGAAAAAAAGTTGCTTTCTTTTAAAAGCAATATAGCAGCAGGACTGTAGGCTTGCAAAGTTAAAAGGTTAGTATGATGATTACTGCTTACTTTGCAGGTAATGAGTTGAAGATGTAGTGCTCTGTAAACTATCACAAGTGTGAGATTCTTTCTTCAAAAGCTGAAATTTGGAAATTAACCAGCGGACAATAGTCCCAAACAACATTATATGCTGCAGTGGTTGAGAAAGAAAAGAGATCAATGCTTTGCAATGACAAAGTCAAAGTCTAGACCTCAATCTAATTAAAATGACCTCGTTTTGGCCCTAAGAGAGCTGTTCAGCAACAAGTGTCACTGCACCTCAATAAATCCAAACAGTGTAAGGAAGAGTAGTTAACAGTGATTCGAAAAATATTTTAAAAAAAATTTCTGACCATATAAAACTTGCTATAGATGCTGATGAACCATGTAATGTATTTAGTTTTATATTCAGATTCCAAGGTAAGGCGAGTTTGTTTTTGTAGCACAATTCAGTACAAGGAGATGTTAAAGTTCTTTATATGAATTAAAAGCTAAAATAGCAGGAAATTAAAAGTCAAATATAAGTGCAAGTAAAGATTAAGACGAGATAAAAGCAGGTAGTGCTCCAGGATTATCAAAACACTCATTCAAGAGCGCGCAACTTATTGTATTCCTTAAAAACCCAGGGACTGCACCGGAGATCCAAAGACAAGAAGAAACTAAAGATATTTTAAAGTAGAGAGAAATTTCCCATTAAAAACAGCATTAGGAACCATTAATAAGAAATGAGCAGGTATCCGTCATGGCACATAAGCTTTACCTTTTGCTAACGTGCTTTCCGACATGCTAACGGCAGCACCCGATACCTTCTTAAAGTAAGTAGTACGTTTATATACACATCAAGCTAAATAAATGTGGAAACCTACAACAAAAGATTAACCAAAACAACGTAAACATAAACAGATGTGCGCGTAACAGGATGGATCTCACCTGCAACGACAAGAAAACTATCCGTTACATCTGTAACCGTCTAACTTGCGTACTTCTTCCCATTTATTAGGGCGCCCGTAACCTCTTTTAACAAATACTGCCCCCTATTGGCGTAAAGTAATATAAATTTCCTAAAATCAGGTGCACCCACTTTAGTGACAAAACGCACCCACACAACAATAAACGACAAATAAAAAGGGGAGTACACTATTTTAGCAATTCACAATATAGATATAATTCAGCCATAGGCCACATTAACACATCTAGTGGCGTGTTATTGTTACGTTTTTGCTATGTCAATGCATAAATCACCCAAAAACGCACAGTGCAACTTGCCCTGAGCTGTAGTAATAGACAACTGTCTGAATTGTAATTTCCCTGCAAGAAATTTTCATAGAATATCGGTTGTTGGAGACAGTTTTATACAAGCAGAGATCATTGGTGGTTCTGGCCTTGGGGGTAAAATATGAGGAGATATCAAAAATGTCACATATAAATGTCAGGTAAAACACTGGCAGGCATGAAATAAGAGGTGTGATAGATTATCTTAATTCAAAATGAAGCATTATTGAGAATTCCTTTGGTATAAATAGAATTAAACTAGCTTTACTGATATATTTAATTAAACTTTAAAACATTACAACAAAACCTAAGCAACTACCTTAAAAACATGGAGAAAAAAATAAAATAGTACTAATGATAATGTAAAGAGCATGAATTCACCACATTTTTTTAAAAAGTATTTATCTTCAAAATATATACTTGACAGATGTTTGATTATGCTATTTGTTGAAACCTTAAAAGAATCACAAAACATTTTTTATCATTTGTTGCTTGGGTAAGCCGAGGCAAGTTTGTTAAAAAATCAAATTTCAGTAACAAGACAATTCAAAGGGAAGAGGACATAGGTAAAGAAAACAAAAAAGGGACATTGTTGTGGCATAATATGGGCAGATACAATAAAGCTGGACTACAAACCTAATGATACAGTTTAGATATCCTTGATTTTTAATCAATCAAAAGATCATATAACCTTGACATACCCTGATATACATACATACATACATATGCATACACACACACACACACACACACATACATCCATACATATATATAACTAGTGTGAATTTATCAATAGGAGGGTATGTACAATTTTAAACACAAGTATTTCAGTTTTAATAAAACAGTCAAAGGTAAATAAAAAAATGGGGTTTAAACTTAATGTAAAGCTACTTTGGGGTTTATTTATTTATTTCTCACAAAGAAAGTCTGTTTTCATTTTTATTTTGTAAACTCTTTTAAAATCTTTTTTTTTTCTGAATTATACCTTTAACTTCCATTCAGACTGAAGGAGGCTACATACTATTTCCAACTATTCAAACATTAGTCCTGGCAGTTGTTTTTTTTTTTTTTTTTATATCATCTCATATATTAAATGAATTAGAAATAATGGTTTCGTTTGTTTCTGCTTCCTTTCTGTTTCTATTGTGGTAAAAAGGAAGAAACAGACAGAAAAATCCCTATAGCCTCCCTCTGCCCATACTAACTCGCCTGCCCTTTCTTTAATGTTCCCTCCTCTTTCTTAACCTTATTTTATTATTTTTCTAGATGGCAGTGTGTCATCGCCGTCCTTACAGTCTGACACATCTCCTGACTATTATCAAAGATCGTCGCGGTCAGGCGAGCTAAAGCCTGGAACAAACCATTTTATCGTTCAATTGACAATGTTGTTAACTTTTGTTCGAAAGCTGGATGAAATTAACTTTACAAAAAAAGCAATAAACGAAATAAACCCACCTTAGTTATAATATTTAATATTTACACTCTCTAAATATTTATAATTTTATATAAATCTTCGTCTATCTTTGGCTCAACTAACACCCCCGCCCCCGCGCTACTCATTGGAGCAGTCTGTCAACTGCGCATCTTTAACTGCGCACTTTTTCGAACGTCAGAGGCATTACGTCACTTTCTTCGAATTCGAATTATCTCGTCAGACCAGTTCGAAGCCGTCTAAACTCAAGTCGTGGTTATTTTCTCTCTGCAGAATAAGAATAAATCTACTGATCTACATTTTCAGAAATGGAGGACACACTTACAAGGAACCTGGCATACATATGCCCAACAAGAAAAGATAAGATAGATGCTATGTTCTCTGTTTTGGTTTTGAGAAACATCCTGAACTGCCCTAAAAAAATTCAGAAAAAAATCTCCAAAGACTCATTGGTCAAAATGAGAAAACGTCTGTCTAAACTGATGATGTGGATAGACAAGTCAGAGGATTCACTGGAAATGATTTTACAGGATAATCTATCAGATATAGTAAATGTAGTTTCTAAAATCCTGTATAAAACATTTGGCTCAGCTAAATGTTTGCTTCAGGCTGCAATGGAACACAACCACATTTTTGATTACTGTCTCATTGAAGGTCTTGAGACTGAACTTGGAATCAAAAAGAGGGAATTTGTGTATTCGTTAAATTACACTTGCAGAAACACAATCCATATGACTAACGAACCCCTGAACCCCAATGTTGTTTTTTGCGCGCTACTCTTAAGAAATGTGATAAACAGCTCCAAGAAAGCTCGCAAATCCCTCCCAGCAGGTGGTCATGGCACCATGGTAGAACGCCTCTCTCAATTAATAAAAATTGACCAGAACAGAAATGTTTCTCCCTCTCATCAGCAGGTGCAAAAGCTGGAATGTCTTGTCAAAACTACTTCCAGGGACATCTTTCATGAATTTCAGACAATCCAAAAACTTTTTAACGAAGCTTTTAAGTCAAATCAATCATTTGATGTTTCATTACTGGATTACCTTAAAAATAAGTTAAGAATCAAAGAACCCAAAGGTACTTTCAACAAGATAATCTCTGGCATCAACAGTGGCTTGAACAAAATCTCAAGAGGTTTCTACAAGCTGCATACCCGAGGCTGGGACACCCTCCCCGTCGTGATTTATACTGAAAAAGCTGCAGTTGCAAAGATATGGCAAGTTCAAACGCTTCAGGCATCAGAGTCGAAATGCCCAACTGTGTCAGGAAGATTTGTGTAGAATTTGTCCACTGCAAAACATCCCACAAAAAATTCCCTGAATTGACTCTTAACAGAGTTGTTCCCTACAGCAAAATAGCAAATATTTATATAGCTCGAAATTATTACACTAGTTTGCTTCATTTTGATTTTCCTTTTCCAAAAAAATACGTTTTTTAACCGAGAACATGAACAGAGCTGTGCTGTTTTTAATGTCTAAAAAGTCCAAATAGCGGGCAGAAAAAAAAAAAAAAAACAGAAAACAAAAAAAATCATATCTGGCTGCAGCTTTTTAGTTTATCTCTTTTGTTATACTTTAATGTATCCTTTTTATTTACTACAATATATTGTTTCTTTTTTGTTTGTTTCCTTTCTCCATGTTCTTTAAATCCTTCTCATCCTTTCCTATCTTAACTCCTCTCATCCTTTCCTTTCCTATCTTTCCTCATCTCATCCTCTCAAATTTTATCTAATATTATCTTATCTTAACTAAATTGCTACTTTTTTACTTTATGGGTTTTCTCCAGGTACTCTGGGTTCCCCGCATAGTCAAAAACCAATCCAAAATTGTATGATCTGAAGTTAGCTCACAGTTTCAGCTCCTAAAGCTAGAAACTGCAGATTAAGGCCATAATCTTGGTGTCATGAACTCAGAACTAAAAACTTCAGAGGCACATAAATGAAGTTACTAACTAACGCAGCCTTTTACCAACTGAAGAACATTTCCAGAGTTAAAAGAACTAATGTTCAAGCAAGATCTGGAAAAACTAATTTATGCATTTATCTTTAGTAGAATTGATTACAAACTTCCAGAAGACTGAAAAACTGCTGAAAGTCTGAGTTCTTTTAAGTCAAAGTTAAAAACCCCTTTGTTTAAAGCTGTCTTTGACTGTTGAAGTTCAATTCAATTCAGTTTTATTTGTATAGCACCAATTCACAACATGTGTCATCTCAAGGCACTTTACAGAGGCAATTCAATCAAAATCATGTAGCAAAACTGTTAACTGAGGTATAATTAGTTCAAGCTTGTGATCCAACTGAACTGTTACACCAATGTTTTTTTTTGTTTATTTGCTTTTACTCTGCTCATATCTTTCTTCTATTATATTGTCTATTTCATGTTAAGCACTTCAAATTGTCCGCGTACTAAATTTTGCTATACAAATAAATGTGCAGACTGTTTTATGGCATACATTGTAAGAGAAGTCAGTAAAAACTACAGCAAAATACCGTCGAATAGCAGCAGTAAAAACCGTGAAACCAAAAATGGACCTTTTCTTTATTAAATACAGTAAATAAGTATCAATCAAGTGACTGGAAAAAAATGGAATTTTACTCTGACAAAAAAAATATAAAACAGTGATTCACCATTAAAATTCACAATTAAAATTATTTCCAACTTCATTTTATTGTTACTGTTACTTGTTTGCTAGGTGTGTCAACAATTTTTATCAGCTTTTTAGAAAATCCACAAATACAGATTTGACTAAGCTTTTAATTTTCATGAATTTTTTTTGCCCTGAGAGTGTGTGAAGCTAAGTAGACGGCATATGCAGCTGAAATTTGTTAGGCAAGGCAATGTGGTGCAGCATTTAATGGGCTTCTAGTTTCACTGCTAGTTTTATGGTCAAGGCTCTCAGCTCTCACTCATTGACCATGTGACACACCTTTCATCAAGCGTAAATGCCACACTCCCAATGTTTATCTCAAACAAAATCTATGCACATACTTTTATGTGTGGATTGATACTAAAACATAAAAACTCAAAATACCAGAAGTTCAGGCTGAGATCAATTTTTAAAATTCAGATTGCGATACTTTTCGTACTACGGTCATTTTAGGTAATGCATGTTAACAAGATAATTGCCTAAAAGCACGTGCTGTGCGGGAACTACTTTTTTTAAAGTGTGTAATGCGTCAGTACGTAATTCCAAGCACAGCGTGATGTGCTGCTCCAACAAATACTAGCAGATCATAACTTTCTAAAATGAGTTATTTTAGCTGCACACAGAAACAAAATACGACCTGCGAGGAAAACCTGGTCAAACACTGCAGGTTAAACCACAACACAGAATATGAAGAACTGATGAGGATGGAGGAGGACGAGCACAGGTGCTGCTAGACCGGTACAAGGCAGTTAGAGTGAGTGAAATGAAGAGCTTTAAGTGGCACATAAAAGTTGTTATATAATAAGTTGCAAAATAGAAATGTGCTTCCCACAAATACCTGTAATAATTCAGCTTTTTACACAAGCAGAAATGCTAAGTTTAAATAAGATTTGAAGACTGAAAGGAGGTGCCGTGTATCTGGTGAAAGATTGGTTTGATGAACATGAAAGTGAAGTTGAACATCTCCCATGGCCTGCA
>JAUZNJ010028939.1:0-15732 GCA_034780135.1 Jordanella pulchra | reverse complement strand
TATAAAGTTAGTATCAAGGTTCGTTTGTGGCCTTTTACCTCAATTCCAAGATATTGAAAAGAGATTCAATTAGTATTATTGCTTCATTATTGTCATTCAGCCATGTTTATATATATATATATGTATATGTATATATATATATATATATATATATATATGTATATATGTATATATATATATATATATGTATATATGTATATATATATATATATATATGTATATATGTATATATATATATATATATATATATGTATATATATAAATCATTTAATTATAAGTAGCAGTAACGGTCTTTGATTTCCCTTATAGGAGTTTATTTTTAAACACTCCATGTTGAATCATTACTTGTCCTACAGGTGATCGGCACCGCTGCTCTGCTGCTGTGTATTCTGGCTCTGGGGGATCAGAGGAACACATTTATACCGGATTATCTTCAGCCTCTCCTGGCTGGAGCTTCAGTGCTGGTTATCGGCATGTCCATGGGCTCAAACAGTGGTTACGCCCTGAACCCGGCCCGGGATTTCGGCCCTCGGTTCTTCACCTACATTGCTGGCTGGGGAGATGAAGTTTTCACGTTAGTCTTTATACTGCTACCAAAACATCATCTTTAATGTTTATCCAAGTTTTTTTTCTTGTCCAAACAGTAATTCTGTTTTGCAAATCTGTCTCAGGGCTGGAGGTGGTTGGTGGTGGGTCCCGTTAGTCGCCCCCTGCATCGGCGCGCTGGTCGGTACTCTGATTTATGAACTGCTGGTTGAAGCCCACCATTCACCCCTGTCCTCTGAGATCCAGTCTTCATGTCAGGAAACAACGGATAAAACTAATCTGGAATTGGAGGGAGTGAGACCAGAAGATGGAAAATCTGCTTAGGCATCAAACTGAGCTGCAGAAAAGACTCTCTAAAGGGGATCTGTTTTAGGACATTTGATATCAGAGGGACATTAGAATACCTCTGAAAAATACCCATTTTCTTTGGAAATCCTTTTACTTTAACAGCTATTTATGGATGGCCATAAACCCATTGAGACATTAATGGTTCAGACTATAGCTTATTACATGATTAAAACATTGAGGTGCTCATAAGCATAGACAAGATAAGAGCTCTAATATTTCTCGTTCTTACTCTTTAATTTGAGTTAAGGTGAAGCATGAAGCCGTTTTCCAGCCAGGGGTGATTTTAGATTTTCTGTTTTAGGGGTGCTTAGCAACAGGGGTGGACTGTGTACAAAACTGATGTCATTTATTGTAATCTGCTGCCTCTAAAATTTCTCCTTCTGGTTTAAATACACTCTGATTTTCACCAACGTGGTTCAATGCAGTCAGTATCTTACCTGGATTCTCCTGGACTCATTCTTTTATCACAGAACACAGAAAAACAAGGATGTTTGACTGAAAGTTATAATTAATAGACACAAGAAACACAAAGCAGACACCTGTACCACCAACTTCACAGTCTGATATATAAGACACTATAATAAGAGTTTTGGCACAGTGAGACCAAAGCATACATTATTACTGATTATTTTCTATGCTTTGCTGCCCCTAACACCAATGTCTATCATTATTGTACTGTTGAGACACAAACGTCACCTAAAAAGCTTCCCTTTGTCTGAAAATAATGCTCTAATATCCATCTATAAATACTGACTCTTTTCAAAGGCAAATAAAATATTTAGTTCAATGATTATATAATGAATTAACAATTTGTGTTAGTTTTACTTTCTGGTTCTGTCATGCTTAAATCGTGTCAGATCTGTTTGTTATTTAATATAAAAGAGCGTCAGAAAGGGTTAATATTGGTACAAAGATCTAGTTTAATGCAGTTTGTGTTTAAAACTGTGTAAAAAAAAAAACATCCATGTTTAGAAAGTGGACCTGAAGAGATCACTTTAGATTCAGAGATAAAATAGTTGAATAAAGAATAAACAGCTTGTAAAGAGTCGCCTGGTTTGTCACCTTAGCTGTTACTGTGCTGGATGTCCTGCTGCAGTTAGTCATTCATAGAGGTAAAAATTTACCACAGACTAGAGGACAAAAGCATGTGAACGATCCTAAGGACTGAACCATTTTCCAAAGTAGGAAAGATCAAACTATTGAGATTTATTTTGCATTAACTTTGTGTGAGATTGTACAGTAAATAATAACTGAAGTGTTTTATCATATATATATATATATGTTGCTATAATTACTGCTAGATGAGAAAGTAGATCTAGTTTACCAAAACAACAAACCTAATTTGAGTCTAGATAATTTACAAAAAACAAATGGCAGCAGGAAATATTCCTTAAAAAAAAAAAAAAACTACCTTAAAGAAGACCTCAATCAAACTTTGGCACATTTTCAGATCTTTTCCACATTTATTTTCAAACAGCACAGAAGTGTATGGCATTTCAGCAAGCAGACCACAACCATGGAAAATAAAATGACATGAAATCGTCACTATAGAGCTATATAAATATGATATGACATATAAAAAAGATACAAAGTCCGCTTGTAGACCTCCACTGGGTCATTACGAGGGCTTAAACGTACAAAAAGAAAAGAGTGGGTACAGCAAGCACTGATCCGGTAGTTGCAAAAGAACCGTCTTAAAGAAAAACCTTTGTTTTCATAGACGTTGAGACGAAACACATTCTTCCCTTTGCTTTTGTTTCTATATGGAACTAACTCTGGGAAGATTTTGTTTTGATTCTTTTCAACTTTTACCATTTTAAGGGGTTGAACAGTACAAGTACAAATACTACACATATTCACATTATCATAGTAAGTTACTAAAACCAGAACGCTTTTCTTAGTGTACTTGTATGTATTTACACGGGAAAAACTCCGTACACTGGTACTACTGACAGGAATCTCTTCTTCTAGCTTCAACAATTAACAACCTCACAATTATTCACACCAACCGGGTCACAGACTTCCTGTAACCTCTTTTTCTCATGTTTCTGTTGCACAGACTCTTTAAGATACAAACAGCAGTGACATTTTTTTTTTTTTTAGTATAAATAAATATTGCAACATAAAAATCAGTCAGTTTTCTTTAGACGCTCCTCTTCATGCTTTGTTTGGCTCTCCTTCAGCAGTGTGAGGAGCGGTAAAAAACCGGAGTGGAACGGGCAGCATGAAGGTGAGGTGACGTGCAGACGAGATGTGTGTATGTGGAGGGGGGGGAGCGCTGTCAGAAATGGGTAAGAATGGCTGTTATGAAGGCCTTTACCCAGAAGGAGCTTCTTACAAGACTAGCACAGGTGTAACAAGATCAAACATGCAGCTACAGTCACACATAGGAGGCGCCGTACAGGGTCAAATGTTTCTGGGTGATCTAAAAAAAAAAAAAAGTGTCTCTTAAACATTCATGTTTTACAGCTCCCCCCTCCTCCTCCCCCTACTGGGGTTTGTCCGTCTTGTGTGCAGTGAGGAAGGCCATGCCGTGGGTCCTGAAGTGCGTGTTGAGGTCGGAGGCCTTGTCGAACCGCCGCCCACACACCCTGCAGCCCAGGTTCCCATCTCCGTCTTCCAGCTGTGCCAGCGGGGAGGCGTCGCCGGGGGAGGTGCTTGGCGAGCCTGGAGCACGCGCCGCGCCGCGCTCCGAGTCGTTCTGCGTGTCTCGCACTCTGTGAGTGATAAAGCGGTGTCTGCTGAGGGAGCCGGCCGACGCGAAGCAGACGCCGCACTGCAGGCACTGGAAGGCGGCCGTGTCGCCTCGGTGCTGCGGGATGTGACGCTGGAACTCGGCGCCGTCCTCCGTGGAGAAGCCGCAGGGGACGCAGCGGAAGACACTGTCCTCCTCCTCCAGCTCGCTAGGCGCTGATGAGGTTGATGCCACCGATGCTCTGGTTCTCTTCGCAGGGCCTCCGCCGTCCTCTGTGGCGCCTTCCTCATCATCACCCTGCCTGCCTGCAGGAGGACCGACCTCGCCGTCGTGTTCAGAGGAGCTGCCCGCTCCTTCAACTCCTGTAGCTGCCCGCTTCCTGGTCAGAGGAGGACCCTGGGGGTAAACAAAGTCAGGCTCATCAGCAAGATCCTAAACAAGAATCAACACGGCTGAAGTGAAAGTAAAGAAGAGAGACTCCTTTCTAAAAATGTACAAGGCAGTGGCATAAAGGCAACATGAATAATAAAGAGAATAAAAAGGAATCCTTAAAATATAATTACATTAAAAAAAAGATGTAAAGATTGATTTAAAAAAATGAAAAAGGTTGGACTGAAAACTTGACTAATGTTTAGATAATGCAGTCAAAGGTCAATCTAAAGAAAATATGTTTTTAACCTTGATTTAAAGCAGCTGATGGTTTCAGCACATCTACAATTTCCTGGGAGTTTGTTCCAGATTTGTGGAGCATAAGAACTAAATGCTGCTTCTCCTTGTTTGGTTCTGGGTATGCAGAGTAGACCAGAACCTGAAGACCTGAGAGGTCTGGGAGGTTAGAACACTGACAGTAAGTCTGTGATGTATTTTAGAGCAAAGCCATTCAGGATTTATAGACTAACAGAAGTGTGTTAAAGTCTGTTCTCTGAGAAACAGGGAATCCGAGCAATGACTTTAAAACTGAGGTGATGTGCTCTACTTTCTTAGTTTTAGTGAGGACACTGACAGCAGTGTTCTTGATCAACTGCAAGTATCTGATTGACTTTTTAGGCACTACAAGATTAGTTCTTTATTCCTGTTCTTTAGGTGATGGAAGGCTGACTTTGTTGGTGTCTTTATGTTCCTCTGAAGGTTCAAATCTGAGTCAGTCACTGCAGCCAGATTTGGAGCCTGGTCAGTGGTTTCTAGCTGTATTAACTGAAGCTGTATGCTAACTTTTGCACAATCTTCTTTTGGTCCAAAATATTTTCAGTTTTGTTTTGATTCAGCTAAAGAAAACCGGGACATTGCATTCGCCCAGTGTTCGAATGGTTTCATAACCACCCGGTGACATCATAATGTACAGCTGTGTGTTGTCTGGATAGTTGTGGTAGCTTATGTTTATTAAGAAGAGGGAGCATTGGGACACTAAATAAGAAGGGCCCTAAGCTGGATCCTTGGGGACACCACAGATGATGTTTTTTTTTAAACCACTCCAGTCCTGAACCAGAGAGCGACACAGTTTTCCAGGTGCTCTAATAAAATGTAGAGATCAACAGTGTTAAATTCTGTGGTTCTTCCACAGTCTGCAGTTACACAGATGTCATTTTATTCATAACATAGAACAGCCACATGTGATCTATGCTGGAGAGAGTTTATCTAAACTGACCCTGCTAAAAAGAGAGACGTAACTAAGGAAAGGTACTTTTTATTTACCTGTCCGTCTGTTGTTCTGTGATGAAGTCGAATATGTTTGTCCAATAAGAACCGGCTGCCAAACGTTCTCTTACCTTCTGTGCAAAACCTGGGAAAAACAGATAAACACATAACAGTGTGCTCTTAGTGCCCTCTAGTGGTCAGGATATGGTTTTAACGATTCCTTCACAATGGAACAAGTTATTTATGTTAGAAATTACTGACCATATTAAAGCTTCACTTGAGCAAATTAAAATTAGAGTGTGTCTAGAAAAATGTTTCTCACAGTAAATCAGAAGAATCCTTAGAATGTTTATTTTAGAAAATTATATATATACATTTATATTATACATGAAGATTGGCATGTTGTTCATTAATATGCAGTGTTTTCCGTCAAACATATAAAGAAACTTTATGCTACTGCCGACTTTAAAACAATCAATCTCTTCAGTACCAACGGCACCGTTTTTATTAGCTGGAAACCAAAATGATTAAACTCCAAAGGTAAAAAAAACAAACACAAAAAGCTTAAAATATCACTAAGTTTCAGAGTTTGGATTGGATTACTGAACTAAATCAATTTTTGATAAAGTAAATTTATTGAAGGAATTATCACTGCAGGTCAACTACAATTGCTTCTTTTAGTTTGATCAGATTCGCTTCCAGTGTTTGTTTTGTTTTGTATAAAGAAAAGAAAGCTGAGATGACTCACTGGCAATGGAAGACTCTCTTGTTGCCCTCATGAATGACTCGTTCGTGACGTCGCAGACTGGAGGAAGTGCTGAACGTTCCGCCGCAGATTCGACAGGGGAACTGTAACCCGAGTGAGAAAATAAAATCAATTTTCTTGATATGATCCCAAGTGAAAGCGTCGGAGAGGACCGTGTCCCACCTTGCCGTGCTCCATCTTCACATGACTCTGGTAGTCGTCGTTGTCTGTGAAGGTGGTCTGACACTGGGGGCAGGTCCACTCGTTCACGGCGGTGGAATGACCGCCGACCCCCGTGCCGCCAGCAGACTGGCCTCCTGGAGCTTCGTAGTCCTCATCCCCCTCGTCATCATCTTCCTCCTCCTCTTCCTCCTCCTCCTGCTCCCGCCCCCAGTCCTCGCCATCGGAGGTGTCGGGTTTAGCAGAGGATTTCAACTTGAGGCCGGAGGGGCTGGGCGAGTTGGTGGGAGCTGAGGCTGGGTTGGAGGCGTCAGGCTGAGACTCCTGTTTGGCTGAGGGGCCTCTGTGAGCGGTCTGAGTGGGGCGACAGGAACGTTTTTACAGAGTTCCCAAACATTTTTCATAACTCAAAGTTAATGCATGGAGGATACTTCTACAGAAGACAGGCTTTAAATATGGAAACTGAAGAAAAAGTATTGGACGGATGAATAAACTCTTAATAATAAACTCTTTGCTGTCAAGCGTGGGTCTCCAGCTCCAGTCCTATTTTCCTCCAAATTCTAGATGGATCTCTGCTCCATCACAACCAAATCAAAGAGCTGAATCATTTCCACACAGGTCATTAGCTTCTGTCGTGAAAGGTCGATTTGAGCTTCTTTAAACGACTGGACCAGGTGACCCCTGCTTTAGAGGAAGGTGGAAAAAAAAAACAGCAGTTCTGTTCTTGGTATAGAACTTAGAACAAGGTCACCTCTGGGGAACCTCGCCAAGGCCGACCCAAGATTTGATGTACGCCTTTTCTGACACCGCATTCATTGTAGAGAGCAATGGATGGGCAACACATGAAGGCAGCCACAGAGAGCGCTCTGATCCAAACACCCACCTTGATGTGCTCCATCATGGAGCCCTTCTGGGCGTAGAGCTTGGTGCAGTCGGGACACTTGAACACATGCACTTTCTGCTTGGCTAAATGAGTGTCAAAGTGCATGTAGAGCAAGGGTTTCTGGGTAAAAACTGTATCACACATCACACACTTGTAGATCATCCTGTAATAAGAGAAGAAGAAATAATTGTTTCCTCTCAAATGTTTTAAATGAAGGAAGAACTTTGGGCGCCGCGTACATACTTGGCCTGTCCTCCAGTTAGTGTCGGATGCTGGGTGCTAATGTGGTTTTGGGCGCTGGGGGAGGACTTGAAGGCCATAGGGCAGCTGGGGCACTTGTGGAAGACCTCGCAGTGAGCCGTCTGGATGTGGGACTTGATGGAGTTCAGGCCTCCGAACACAACCTGGCAGCTAGAGCACCTGGAAGGGACAGGATGAGATCGCTTCGACTTAACTGAGACGTCCCTGCTGCATGGGAAGGCTAAGTGTGTCAATCAAAATATCTAATGACACAGAAGAAAACGTTTGAAATCAGCTGAAAATAGACTAAAAAACACATTAGTAGTATTATTAAGAGGAATGGATTAAAGAACAGAAAGATAATCCATGATATGATGAGTTTGTCTCGATAACGTTTTTACTTTGTTTTTTAATTTTTAACCCTAAATAGAATATTTTTTTACACCATATCCTTAATCGTACACTGTCGCCATCTGCTGGCAGTACTTACTCCTGCATCCATCAACTTAGCACCTTTAGCTGCCGTTTCAATAAACTCCAGTGGTAATAATGTATTCAGAGTGGTACATGCATGCTTTTTCCACAGTGTTCTTGGACTCTTTCTTTTTACATGTTTGCTAGGTAATTGGTAACTTCCTTGTTTGCTGATTGAGCAAATGCACAATACAGCATCTCTGGTCATGTGGTTTTGTTACGGAAAATACAGAAAACTCTTAGGTTTCTAACAAATTGAGGAAAAATCAAAGTGCAAAACGCAGAAATAAAGCATAACAAGCCAACAGGGCGCCGTTATTTTTTTTAGAAAGTCTTTGTATGCAAAGAGTGAGAAATCTAGTCTTGAAAACAAAGCCAGCAGAAATCTGTGATGGGGGGGGGTGAACACTTTTTAACAGTTTATCTTTAACGATCCACTGAACAATGATGCTCCTATAAACTGTAACAGCAGCAATAGTTAAAATAAACAACCTTAAAGGACCTCGTTGGAGATTTTTAACTTTTGCACAGCTTTAAAGGAAATGTTCACAGATTTACAACCGTCGCCCCACCTATAGCCGATGCGCCTGGCGAAGTGCAGACAGGCCTCATCCAGGTGAGTCTGGAAGCTGGTCTGCCGTGCAGTTCCACCGCACTCAGGACACACATGTGGGGCTTTGTGTTTATGGATCCTCTGGTGGGCGGACACGGCGCACGAGTTAGGGAGCATCATGGGAGGTGAGCATTGGCTGCACGTCTGGAAGAAAAAGAAAATAAAGATGAAAATTTCTGCTTTTATGTTACTTAAAAACCTCATGAGGATAACGGGTTTGTTTCTCACCGAGCTGGGAGCACCTCTGATCTGCTGGAAGTGAGTTACCAGCTCCGCCTTGCTGGAGAATTGCGTTTGGCACTCTGGACACTTAAAGTTGTTGTACTGCAGCCCCTCGGCCTTCTTGCAGGGCAGCGGCATCAAGGCTTGGGGCCCCTGAGGAGCTCGGCGGACGGGACGGAGCGGAGCTGCTGCCGCCGGAGATGAAGAGTCCTTCATGGGGCTGGAGCTGGCGGGGACGGCGGGACCTCCTGACGTGGCAGAAGGAGAGGAGACTGGAGGAGAGGACGAAGAAGTGAGCAGGCCTGGTTAGGCCAGACAATGGAAAACAGACAGGAAATATGGGTGGTGGTCAGTGAAGATGGATTAAAAGAAAAGATGCTTCGGTTGGAATGTCAAAGACTCAGCTCCGCTTACCACCGATCGGCGTTATGTCCTGCTGGCCAATCATCTGCTCCACGGTAACAGGCCTCATGACCAGATGGGAACACTGCATGACCAGGCCGCGCTCCTTGTGCTCCCTGGCGTGCAGCAGCAGGCTGCACTTGTTGAAGAAGGCCAGCCTCTTAGCGCAGTGGTTGCAGGTGACCTCGATGCGGAGCGACCGCCGGTCATAGTGCCGTGCAAGGCTGCGCTCCAGGGCGAACGCGTCTCCACACTCCAGGCAGCGGTAACCTGTGGCGGGCAACGGGAGCCCCCACTCGGGCGGCGGAGGCGCCGAGAGGTCGGGCTTGTAGCTCGGCAGGAGGTTTTTGCTGTTCAGGATCTTGTTGAAAGCCTCCACCAGACTCGACTGGCTCCTGGAGATGACGGCTCCTGTGCTGTTGACGATCGACGCCGGTTTGTTCGCCTGGAGGGCGTTGCCCGAGATGGCACCGCCTCCGTTTGCCGTTTTGTTGGTGGCCGTGCGGACACTTATCCCACTGGCAGCGACGGAGAACTTGGGGGAGGAGGCCACAGCGGGCGTTGCAGGCAGAGCGGCCGACTTAGTGATGCTGACGGCCGTGGCCGAGACCTTCGCCTTGTCACTAGAAGCCATCTTGTTTTGGACTTTAGTGGCAGCGGCGAGCATGACGCTACTGGCTGCAAGCGTGGAAACAGGCAGAGAGTTCAGAGCGCTTACTTTTTGGGACGATGTTGTGCTGAGAACTTCGGGTTTCTGGGGTTTGCTTGATAAAAGCTTGTGTTCCCCGGTTTGAGCTTTTGGGTCTGAGCCTTTTCCTCCAGCACCACCTTTTGATGCCACTCTAGTCACCGTCCTGGTAATCCCACCAGTGGAGGTTTTAATGGTTTTTATCCTGACCTTTAGGGGCCGGGATGGAGCTCCAGGGGGAACAGGAACAGCACCTCCTGTTTCCCCTCCATCGGTGGAGGAGGGTTTAGACTTGCTGTCGTCCACCTCCACATTCTCCTTGCTCATCCTCGTATTTTCACCCTTTTCTCCTTTGCTGTCCACAACCCTGTCAATCCCGTTTCCCACCTCCATCTCCACCTCCTCCTCTTTAGGCACCCGTAGCTCTGAGGGAGGTGGAGTGGAAGCCACGGCAGGGCTGGAGCTTTTCGCCGGGATCTGAGCAGCTGAGTTTGGCATCTCTGGCTCGGGGCTCTCTGGTGAATCTCTCTCCTCTATAACGTGTTCTGGATGTCTCTCCTCCACCAGCGGCGCCTCCGCTGAGCTGGGCTGCAGGACGGGTACGGACGGAGTGTCCCCCAGTTTGGGTTGGGGTGCGGTGGAGGATGCTGGCTGCGATGAAACAGAATTGGACTTGAATCGTCTGCTCATCTGAGCGCTAGCTGGAGAGTCTGGATTTTCCTGGATAACTAGCGGACTCCCCAAATCTGGGTCCGAATCCTCCTCCTCCACCTGGTGCTGAAACCCCCCCGCACCGCCTTGTGGGGCACCGTTAAAAGGCTGCGATGAAGGTACAGAAGGAGGAGCTGAAAGCAGAGGCTTGGATGGTGGGAAAAATGGCAGGGCGAGTCCAGCGGGCCCGGTGGCGGCTAGAGGAGAGGCCCCAGCGGACACAGAGGAAGGTAGTGAGGCTTTAACTGCGTCTACTCTCTCCTGGCCCATATCCTGCTGCTGTTGGTGCTGCTGCTGTAGAAGCTGCATCTTCCTGGCCCGACCCACCGGATCTCCGGACCCCTGCGCCACCAGAGGTTTCAGTCTGTTGAAAATGTTTCCGCCTTGCTTGTGAGACTTGGCCGTACTGGCGCCAGCCGCTTCTGCAGATGCTTTGGGAGCGTTCACGGACCAGGGACCGCCGTTGGACTGATTCTGGCCGAGGGGGAGCAGCGTGGACACACTGGATGCTCCAAAACCATTGTGATTGAGCGCTTCAGATTCTGCACAGGCACCAAGTCTGGGACCCGTGTCGGGTCCTGCCATCATATCGATGGGGTGCTGGTCTGAGTCTCCGTCCCCTCCATCTACGGCCTCATGACGGACTTTGTTTTTCACAATCACGCTCACAATAGAGGTGTCCGCCTGGCTGTCTGCGGGACTGGGCGGCCTCAGAGACGAGCTGACACCCACCACGCCTTCCTGCTTTCCCAAAGGTGCCCCTGCCGGTCCATGGGGTCCCTCGGCTTCATCCGGAGCAGACTGTATGGCCTCTTTGGCATCTATGTCGGGGATATCAAACGCTGCCAAAAGGTCATCAAAATCTGGGGTCTTCATGTCCCCCATACCGGGATCCACTCCTGGAAAATAAAAAAAAATACTGAACTGTCAGGATTCAGCTGCAAAGATGGAATCCAACATGGAGTTGAAGCGCAAAAGCTGCCAAAGAAGTTTACTTCAACACTTATAATCTAATCGCTGAGGTTTTAGCTCTATATGAACTTCATGATTTGCATTTAGTCACTTAAGGGATCAGTATCAGGATCTTCCTTAATGAAACAGATTTCTGGTTTTCATTAAGCTCTGAGCTGCCGATTCTGCTTAACTTCATTTTTTTTTTTTAAATCTAAGGATTTTAAAACAAAAGTGCATCAGCGCTTATCCTACTAACATATATCAGCTTTTAACTGCTTCAAAACCAGAAAGCATCAGGAAACATCCATTTGATTGATGAAATTACAAATCAAACAAAATTAAATATATTTTAGTTTTGACATTCAATCAAGAGTAAGAAAAAGAAAAACTTTTTTCTGTATTTTATCTGCCAATCAGGGTAAAAAGGCAGATTCTGTCTATGGCAAACAAATTAGCACATTATTACCACATAGGAATCATAAAAAGGTTGAATTAAAGACACAGAATGAAAACACTTGGATTTACAAGATCTGTGCATCCAAGCATGCGTACTTCAAAACAAAGTGCCTCCATTAAAAGAAATTAAACAGATCTTTCTGCATTTGGGTGATCTGAGCTTAAACGATTGTAAAAATCAGTCAACTTCACTTATAAACAGGCTTTAAAAGTTGGAAATAAAAGCCTAAACTTAAGTTTTCTTTTGCTGAGTTTTTGCAAAATTTGATTTGGTTCAATCCTGCTAACAGGTACACATTGCAGGATTAGCATAACATTTAGTAAATTACAAATTATTAATTAACACAACAGGTGCACTATTGTTAAATATTGTAATTATATGAACTGTAGTAACAAATCTGTTTTTCCTCATCAGTCATTACAAAGCATCCAGGCCTCTCTGACTTTTAACATATTTGCCACTGCTATAATCTGTCACATATGGAAAACCTATTGCCATGCAAATGGTGGAATAAAACAACCAACAAATAGTGCATTTCAAACTGTATTTTGCCATATTCATATTTCATAAACCAACATTGGGGTAAGGATGTATTATGCTACACTTTTAAGTTAAATAGTATGTTCATAAAAATAAAATAGAGCCAGTTATGTGGAAATAAAAAAATGTAAGTGAGGAATATTTTTTGCGTCTGATGTTCTCTCTCTGTTGAGTACATTTGGGATGTGAGCCTGTGGTTTAAAAAGCTTCCTCGAACCTCACATCGTGGTTAGTAGAGGGTTAAGTGCCTTAACCAACACTGTCCTTAATTTCTGTTTACTACTGGTCATAGTTTGACTCATTCCCTGCTGAAACTGTTTTGCTAGAGCTCTATAACAAGCAGGAATTGTAAAATTATATGTGATTATTCTGCATTACTTATTCTATATTACTCTTCAATAAAATTCACCAGGATGGCCACTGTTACACACATTTACACGATGCTTTAAGATACACGTGTATGCCTTACGTTTTAAATAAACAAGAATAAAACGGTAAACCGGGCTGGGAGGAGGAATCCTGAAATGTTGACAACGAACCTGAGCTGTATGGCTATAAACCTCTACATGCAGGACTGCTATAAAATATACATGTCTTTAAAGATGTCGGTTACCGGTAAAATGTGTCAAGAATGCATATTTGTTAAACATGAATTGTCAAGCTCCAGGCAGGTTGGATGGGTGTTGCGGTCCCTTGAACTAGCATTGACTTAGCCGGCTAGGTGAGAGCAGCTAGCCGCGGCGTTTCTGCAAACCAACCCCTTCTCCGATGACAGGTTCGTCTCTTTTAACCGGGAATGGTGTAAGACCAATTTAATAATGCTTTCACTACCACTCAATGGTTTAAAATGGTGGCAATTTGGGAGGCCGCTTGTTGCTAAATAGCGCTTCTGTGGCAGCGAGCTCCGTTATTTTAAGCTAACGATATTCCCTTCCGTCTGAGGCTGCTGGCCGCTGAGCTCCAGCCAAGACGGAGAGGAGAGGGGTCATCGAGCTAACGAGCTAGCCTCCCCTGTTAAAAGCAACAGGAGCGGTCTGCTGGGCTCGGGTCTGACTGCGGTCACAGTCTGCTCTTCGAGGGCTCGACAATGACGGAGAAAATGATGGCTGTGATGGGGATTTTTCTTTAATATTTGATGTATTTTGGATTGTTTACCTGGATGTGCGATTCCCGACTATCCTAGCTCGATTTCAGCAGAATATGTTGCGATTCTAACAAAGTGCCGCCAGCGACGGAGCCGGCTCTTTGTGCCAATTCTTTTAGGCTCCACGATAGGGACCGTAATATGAAAGCTACCGACGATTCTTTTCTGTTAAATTAAATGTATTCATAGTTTACTTTTGTTTTTTCTTACATGGTGCTGCAGGCTTTACACTTAATTTTCCTGTATTTCGTTTGAAATGGAGTGGGTGTGGAAATTCTGATTTGAAGCAGCAGAACTTAACGATTCACTATTACTGTGAATCAGAACGCGGTTGAGGGACACAAGAGATTATCCTTATATAAATGCAAGGCTGAAACTGAACTGGGGTCTGAAATTTGACAGTGACTGCATAAGATATGATATTAGAGGGAAGTGTGTCCCTTTTTTTACTTTAAATGCAGTATTTGTCTCTGTGTGTACACAACAAGGAAATCAAGAGTGTTAACTTTCACTTAAAAACTTTGCCTTCAAGATTTAAACAGATCCCAAATGAGCATGCACATATTATGAAGAGCTTATCATTTAAATGATGTCAGAGTTCTCCATTACCATCTGTTAACATGTTATATAAATATGAGGTAAAACTACACGCGAAATGTAATATTCCGATTTTTTCCCCCAACAAACTGTCATGAAAATGAAAAACATTTCAATGCAGAACCCTGTTCAAAGACTGGTCATAAGACTCGAATCACGGAGAAGCGCCGAAATTTCCATCACAATTTGCTTCCCATCACGTGACCACACGCATCCCATCGGGCCGCGATAACGCTGGAAAAATTACAAGGATGCTGCTAATGACATGAAATTTGTTGGTTTTTTTATGTTATAAATTATATAAACTATTAAAATACAAGGTAGCAGCCTTAACTTCATCGATCGTCTGCTGTGATTTAATCTATTGTTTTTTTTTTTCTGGTGCAAGGAAAGAGTCTGTGAAACGAGGTAGAGAAAACGACGTTTACTAGAAAAAACAAAAAAACAAACAAACAAAAAAAACAAAATAAAACCAAACACACAAAGACATTGCAAGAGAATGATTGTTTTGTCTACAGCCGCTCAATTATTCTTTTGATGAATTAGTCATTAAACCATAAAAATGAAATGCAGGCTGCCGTGTTTTAGGATAGCTGGCCATAAGATATGTTTTTACTGTATCCATTTGTATTTATAGAGAATTTATTCTAACAAATCAGACAATTGTGAATGCTTTTTATTTATTTATTATATGGTGTACTGAAGATGTCAAACTGCTGTCATGCAGAGTGGTGCATCAGCAATTGAAATCCTGTAATTGTTCATTTCATTTCTTCTTCTCTTCATCTTTTTTGCCATCTTGCTTGTTTCCTGTCTGGGATGCCAAGGAGCCCATTGCGTTGCGGATGGCCTCATTGTTGGGATCGACCCCAGGCAGGTTCTCCAAGACGCTCTGAAGGAACTCTGGGTCTTGCATTACATCATAGTCATCTTCCTCCTTTTTAAAAGACAAAAATGAATAGGTTAAAAAAATTATTTTTTGATTTTAAATTGATCTCAAATATTAGTTCCAGATATATAACGGCTGAATACAATAGGGATTCTGCACATGGTTCCAAGACAATTTCATTTGTAAAATACCATAATTTTCAAGATTATATTTTCAGAAACAGAAATCTGTTGGACTTTTATTAGAAAGAAATACAGACAATGGTTAGTTTTGGAATACCTGTTGTTTTAAACATGGAACATGCAATAACTAAGGACAAGCAAGGAGCAGAAAGATGGATAGATGAATTAAAGTGAAACTGTAACTT
Organism: Jordanella pulchra; assembly: GCA_034780135.1. NCBI lineage: Eukaryota > Metazoa > Chordata > Actinopteri > Cyprinodontiformes > Cyprinodontidae > Jordanella > Jordanella pulchra. Next base: position 402 of record JAUZNJ010028939.1, on the reverse strand, counting down.
TTAGCCACAAGGGGCGCTAGACCTATACCTTCCAGGTTAGCACCTCAGAAAGCAACTGGCAACAGCACTGTAGAAAATGAGAAAGTCTTCCTCCATGTTTTGAAAATCTGATAGCAGAGCATTTTGGATCAGCAGATTGAGAAGTCAAGGAGATAGTTGTTAAAGCCAAGGCCACACTGACCTCTCCAAATTGAATATTACATCAAAGAAACAAAAATATGTCTGATCAGGGAAGTATATCTATTTGTTGCTCAACAACTTGTAGCTATTGTGTTTAACCCTCCTGTTGTCCTCGAGTCAAAATGACCCGCCACTGTGTTAAACCCCCCCCAAAAAATCCACTAAATGTTATTTTTTTAACTTGAGATTTTAAGACTTTTCCTAGATTGGCCAAAACAATAG
>JAUZNJ010028938.1:0-41178 GCA_034780135.1 Jordanella pulchra | reverse complement strand
TGGGGGGGTGGGGGGGGAGTTTACTCGTACACTCAGCACAGCCCATGGCCTCTGTGACCTAGACAGACGTGATGAAGATCGATATCCTGCCTCATCAAGGGACACTCATCTATTGGGCACGTGTCCGATAACAATGCCCCCTTGCAGCCCATCTGTTCTCCAACAGAAAGCAGCCGGTAAAGCCGAGCAAGGCCAACAGTTTACAGTAAGTTGCTAGGTGATAGTTGCTAGGCCACCAAAGATTTCCATCTGAAACATCTTTTTCTTCTTTAATTTAAAAACCTTGAAGGGAATCAATAAGAAACGTTGGTTTAGATTTTTAAAGGAAACTTCGAAGATTCATTCGAACCCTGATCATTTCACACGGCAGCAGCAGCAACTTTCATGACAAGGCTATGTGGATCAATTTTAGCACCTTATAACAATCAGAGCTGAGAGGAAATCCATTAAACTGTTGTTTTAAGATGAACTGATAAAGTCATGAAAGTCTTAAAAATCTGGTTCTAAATGCAAATTTGAAGTCCATGCTGATTTTTAAAGAAATCACTTTACTCTTTAAGAAATTGTATTTTGCCATTTATTTCAGTTTGTGGATGATTTTTTTTTTTCATAAAATGTTTAATCATGAAAAGCTTTTTAAAAAAAGGGACACGTTTCTGGTTGTTGTCTCCAATTTGTTGCACCATAAAGTTTTTCACCTCAACATTCAACAGTATGGACTGACCTGCTGTTATGAAGAGAAACCAAACCTTTGTAAACTTCACTCTCCGATTTTTTTGTCCAACCAGTCTCACCCATGGGTTTCCTCTCACCTTTATATATATCAAATCATTCAGTTGTCACACCTTATCCGTTGCGTATAGGTAAATATTCACTGTGTGATCATCGCCCTCTCTGTAGGATTGTGTGTGTGCATCGATATGAGTGGGCTGAAGGGAGAGGGTTCATAAATCCACAGAGAGAAATCCTGTTTTGTTTCCTTTTTTTGAAAACCCAACAGTTCTCATTTGGGATGTCCAAATTCAATGAGCCACCAGATATGTTTAAAACCTATTGTTCATCAACGTCTTGATTATCTGTTATACATCCTTTTATTTATATATTTTTTCCTCAATAAAGCATTTCACTGTATAAAAAGAGAATCAACTGCTGTTATGATCTGCGCTACTCAGACGCCTCCAGCTGTCAACACAATTTTAAAGCTAATAAGCCATTTTATGTTATATTTATACAGAACTGTTCAAACATAGCATTAAGTGTAAGGGAAGTTGCATTAAGGTGGCAAAAAGGCAGGGCTAACCTCAACAAATCCCCGACAGGTCAAACATAAAGTGTCATATATGCTAAAGGGGGGCAAAAAAAACAACCCCCAACCATGTATTATTAAACCCAGTTGCTTAACTGATAACACCCAGCAACCTCTAAATGATAGTTACCGGTTTTACTTTGTCCCAGAGATGGGTCAATTTGACAAGCCTTAATATATATAATAGTGCACGTCTCCAGGGAGCGTGCTCTCATACACAGAAACACTGCATGCTGTAACTCCCACGCAGCAGCTTTGTGTTGAAGGGCGTGAACAGAGCAGAGTTCTCCAACAGAACAGACTGAACAGAATGCAGTGTGGCACACATTTGAAGCACAGCGGAGTCACTCATCGCTAACGCGTGGGGACGTTGCATAACAAAGAGCAGAACAATTCAGATGGAGTTCACTGCCACTTGATTGATGTTCATTTTCAGATGTAAACCAGCTCTCTATGCCACCTGCAGACATGTAAACCATGAACACTCCTGACTGAAGGAAATGTCTCCGACATGCTCTTATCTATGGATGAGGTATATAAAATATGTCTTATATAAAAAAACGCTGCTGAAACCAGACATCGTTTTAACATTTTCTTTGCCCCTTGCAGAAAAAGTTCTCATGATTGTTTAATCAACTGTTTCAGACACATATCTCATTTATTTTTGGAAATTTGTTTATTTTATGAACAGAAAGTTACAGCAAGGTTTATACAGCAAAATACAGTAAGCTGTAAGATGGGAATAGCGTGTGTGGAAACGTGTGAACAGACAGGTCAGGTGTTCACTGGGCTGCGTGGGAGATGGTGGTCTGGAAGGCAAAGGTGATGTGTCTTCGTGCGTGATCGAGGTAAGGGTCTGAGTAGGAGTGTGTGTCGCCAGAGAAGTGTCTCCACCGCATGAGCTCAGACATGCTGAGATGCTTCTGTGCCACCCCCCTGCGGTCGCCCTGACGACCAAGCTGGCAAGGCCTGTCAGAAACCTGCTCCACCTCGTCCACCTCCACGTCTGAGAAGGAAAAGAAGAGTGAGAGAACGAGTCGGACAAGCTGCGAAGCCACAGATCCCCCAAGTATTCAGCCTGTGTTTTATGACAAGAAGCTTTGATGCTCTTCATTTGGTTTCTCACCTCTGGACTTTGACTGGGCCATTGTAACGCCGGAATGTGCTTTGATCTAAAGCATCCAGTTATAGCTCTAGCTGGGGGGGTTAGAAGTTTTCCTGAAGGAACGTGAGCCCAATATTAAATCTTTTATAGCTGTTAACAGCTTTTTCTCTCAATTCTGTCCATATTTAGATCCATCTTCCCAATGTCCCTGAACAGCTTCCCTGTCCCTGCTGTTATGCCATAAGCCATGATATTCATTTTGGACATTGGGGACAAATGTTCATGCTGATTCTTTGAAAGATTCTCTAAAGGACACACCCACAGGGACACGGGATCCTGCCCCACACTGTGCTTGGGGACAAAAGGCATCTACTCACAGACCTCATCCTCTTTTGGTGTGGCTCTGCAGCCAGCTACATTGGAGAGACCCCATGAATGGAGGGGCCATGCAGCCCACAGGAATCTGCAGTTTCTGATCGCCAAAAGCTAAGTGGACCTTGTGGCTAATCTCAGAACCAGATTTTGCAAAACAGACTTTCTACAACATTTCTCTAAGCGTTTACAGGAAGGACTCAGAAGTCCCAGACTGGAATCCAGAACCAGGAGACCACAAAGGACCAAGGCCATCCTGACCCATCCAGCAACACAGCCTGGGCTAAGCCAACCTTTGCAAACTGAGTTAAACAAAGGTTAAAGGTCTAGCAAACCTAGGGAAAGAGTTTCCAGCTAATTGATTTGGGTTTTTGATCCTTTTTGATAATTTCATGGGTTTACTGCTGTGTAAAGCAAACTAACTAGAAGAAAGGAGATAAAGAAAGAATATTTGTTATTATTGTTGTTGAAAGAATATTGTTTTAATAAAGTTAATACAATTAAAGCTAGAAGCATATAAATCACAGATTCTCTAAAAAAAATAAATAAATAAATAGAAGATTTCAAAGCTGACTACAGATTATTTGAGGGAAAAGGTTGCAAATATCATCTCGTAGCAAGATTGTGAAGAAATAAATAAAGTACAGTGGAAAACAAACCAGTTTCATGGTCTGGAGAGAACGTGGGTGGAAAAACATTTCCAGATTCTTTGAAACACCAGTGCAAAGAAAACTCACTGATGTAAAACGTTGAAGATCAAGTGGGACAGAGAAGGAAGGTCATCTGTGGATAAGTAAGTTCAGCTGAGTTCCACCAGTTTTTAGTCAAGAGTTTTTAATCAGAAATATGTTTGACTTGAAGTTGACTGATGTTTAGTAATAGATTCTTATATTTTGAATGGAAGTTGTTGTGAATTTATTCCATATGTGCTCTGAGTTATCGGTTTGACCATGGATTTTAACACACAGCCAGTTGGGTGTCTGTTCACAGATATTGCGTAACACTTCTTTAGAATAGCATCCCCACACCATGATGGTGCCGCCACCCTGTTTCACTGTGGATTTGTTGTGTAATCAAAGCTGTTAATTTTAAGCACAGTGTTTGTAATATAAAATATCAACTCTAGCTTGTGTTAAATATTAAACAGCACTTCCATTTCTTTCTCTAATAGTCTTATCATTCTTGCATAAAAGCAGATCCTCCACAGTTGCCTCTTAGCTGCTCTCCACCTGTTAGCTTTTCCCTCACCAATCTTCATGATGCGTTTTGTTGAGGTTTTCTAGCAAATCTCTGAAGCCTTCAAAGAGCAGCTGGACGTTTGCTGAGACTGAATTACAAACAGCTGGACTCTGTCGTTTAACACAAATTGATTAAAATATTTTGTAAAATAAAAATAAAAAAATGTTAAGGGTTATAAATATTTTGGGACGGAGTGTAGCTGCTGTCATGTATGATTTACAGTCAGAGTCGGGCCTACCGTTGACCGAGCCGTCCATGCTGCAGCTGCAGTTCAGCAGGTCATGAGTCAAGCACGGCGTGTCGGTCAGACTGAAAAGATCTCGCAGCTCGCTGCTGGAGAAACTTGTGTGTTCAGCCGCTTTCCCCAAGTCGACCACAGTTCCCGAGAGCCCCTGTTTGGACACTTGTCTCTGGAATATACGCTCCTCAATGGTGCCTTAGAGGAGGAGGAAAAAAAAAAAAGGTACATTTGGACATAAAATTTGAAATCACTGTGGATTTGAACAAACATGCTCCCTGATTAGAAGCCTGTTTTGTATTCTTGCCTGCAGTAAGGAGGCGGTAAATGTGCACAGTCTTTTTCTGTCCATCTCTCCAAACACGAGCCATGGCCTGAACACAGAGGAAAGTCCGAGAGAACCCACGTTATATTAGAGCAACATCTAGTGGCTTTAAATATGCTTCAGTGTTAACCCATCACTAACGACACCGAAACAACATTTAACGTTCTGTGTGACGAGCTGTTGGTTGTTCTGCATATCTATGACTGTTTGAATCTGACCTGGATATCATTGGCGGGGTTCCAGTCGATGTCGTACAGAACCAGGTGGGACGCTCCAATCAGATTGAGCCCCACGCCACCTGCTTTGGAGCTCAGCAGGAACAGAAAGCTTTGAGAGTAGGGGCTGTTAAAACTGTCAACCAGTCGCTGGCGCTGGCTCACCGGCGTCTGACCATCCAGCCTCAGGAACGTGTAACCGGCGTGTACGCACAGGTCCTGTAGCAAGTCCAGAGTCTGGGTGTAGTTTGACACCAGGACCACCCTGTAGGAACATGGGTTGGTAAACGGAGTAGATGATCAGATGAGGGGACAGACACACACACACCGATCTGAAGGGCTGAGCTGTCTGATGGCACTCAGCAGGTCAGAGAGAACTAAAAGTTTTCCAGAGTCCGAGGTGTTGAATCCAGCCAAGGAATAGGATTCTGGGAAGAGATCTGAGAGCCCCTCGTATAAAGAACTCTCCACAGATCCGCGGTCCGTCCTCTCCTGCAAAGAAGAGCAACAAGATCCAGCCAAATTCCTGATGTGCACAAGACGCAGAGCTAGGAGTTAATAAAAACGACACTGTGGATGCAGATTCCCGTCCCCTTCCACATCATTGACAAACATAACCTTGAGAGTGGTGTGGAGCAAACCAGGATGGTTGCAGAGCTTCTTCAGCGCAGTGATGCAGGCCAGGTGCGTGCTGCTTTGAGTAAAGCCCTGAAGGCAGGCTCTGAAGACCTGGTGGCAGAGGAGATGTTTGTACAGCTTCTGCTGCAGCGGGGACGGCATGCAGAACAATGTCCAGTCCAGGCGAGGCGGTAAGTAGCGGTTGATGATCTCCTGCGTCCGCCTCAAAATGAACATGCCAGTGAGACGAGAGAGTTCAGCGGCACGCTCTTCCCCCAAAACTCTGTCTTCCTGCAGAGGCAGAAAGAAGATGCCTGATAAAAATGTTTCTGTAAACAGACTAGATTTCATCTTGAAAATCCATCCTTTTAGAATCCCAGTTCTTAATCAACAATTTGTGATTTGATTTTTGTATTTGAAATAAGAAACGAAGTTGAAAATGTAAAGAATGGATGGAAAAAAATTCATATCATGCATTTATTTGAATGCGAATATTCAAAACTCCACATGTGGTACAGCTATAGCGACCCCTAACTTAAATTCTATTAAATCTACGCTTTTAACAATCTGATTATGATGAATATTAAAAAAACAGGTCAACAGCTTAATCAATTAGCAAAATGGCTCTTATTTGCCAGCCAATTAAAAAGTTGGAGTTTTTTACTTCTAGAACTGGAGGATAAAGCCTGAAAACTGTCTGTAAATACTAACATTTCTTTTCTAAACTCTGGTTTTCTTTTTCTCCGTTTTTCATACTTTTCGGATTGTGCAGGAAGCCTGAATTTTAAAGCCAGAAAGGAGAGGATTACCTCAGAGCAGGATGGCTGTCTCGAGCGTAGAATCGGTTCCTCGTACACTTTCCTATAAGCCGTAGTTGAACCAAGAATTCCTGGATTAACAAACTCTATAATGGCGTAGAACTCCTGCAGGTCGTTTTGTACAGGCGTCCCTTCAAAATCAAAACCAATCATCATTAAAATGGGTGCCAGTTGTTTTTGTACATAAAAAAAAGGATTCAAGGAAGTAACCTGTGAGTATGACTCTGCGGTTACAGCTGAGGCTGCTTATGGCCGAGGATGTTTTGATGCTGCTGTTCTTCAGCCTGTGACCCTCGTCGCAAATGATGAGCCCAAACTCCACCTTCTGGATCTGAATTTTTAAAAAAACGGAAGGTTAAAGGATATCAATAGACAGCTTTAGGTATCTAAGAAAAGTAAACTATGAAAAAGATGTTTTAATGATTATTTTACAGGCATCTTTAAATAGTATAGGACAATGGTGGCCTCTATTTCAGACAGACAGACAGATTTGTTGTTTGTGAATAGGTTAATGTTTGTAAGATGTATATTTAGCTGGATGATGACCTGACAGTACCTGCTCCAGGCCACGCAGCAGCATTTCATAGCTGATCACAAGAACACTATGCAGAGAGGATGACAGAAACTCCTCTATCCTGTGATCCTGAAACAGACACAATAACTTCAACTGTTAATAATTCATTACCTGCATCTAAGAAGGGAATAATAGATGGTAATTAATGTCTTAGATAAGCCATTCCCATGTACAGATACTGATCAACAAAAAAACTAAACAAAAAGCTTTCTTGCTATCATGGTGTCTGGATTCTGCAAAAATTCACACCTGATCCACAGTGAAGACGCTGATCCGTTCCCGGCCGAGCCACTTGCTAAACTCTGCTCTCCAGTTCTGGACGAGGCTGCCTGGAGTAACCACAAGGACTCGCTTCGCAACTGGTTTACCGCCATAAGGACCTTGCTTTAGCAGCGTCCAGCACAGCGCCACACTCTGCAGGGTCTTCCCAAGCCCCATCTCATCAGCCAGGATGGCGCCATGGCGACCTGCAGCTCTGAAGCACATGATCTTGTAAAGCTCCTAATGAAGGGAATGTTTACAGATTTCACAAAGAGATTCTCTATACTGGTGACATAAGGAGCCTCTTTCTTACCTCATGCCCATAACACACTCATAGAGGAAGAGGATGCCCTCCCTCTGGTGGGGTCGCAGGTGCGTGGTCAGGTGTGGGTCAACCACCACATCGACCACAGGAAGGCCGGACTTGTTATGAACCCACTGGTGGTTGGAGGAGGGGCGAGGCATCACCAGCGCACCTGTTGGAATTGGTTTTTAAAAGGAGAATCCCAAACGCCATTGATGAATATTTACCCGCCTCAGCATGCGGACTGCTTAAAGTTTCTATTATCTAAATAATTTGGACAGTAATTGATTGGACACTGGAGCACATATAGAGCAAGACTAAAGCATTAGAATAGAATAGAAGAACAGGAATATAATTTATTGTTTCCACAGTGTGGGAAAAGCAGATGTGTTATGGAGTTAATTTTGTTCCATTATTGTTGCAAGACGCAAATTCATTTGTATTAAAAAAAAAAAGCAATCCAGCAATGAAACTTAAAAAAAACTTCATAGTCCAGAACTTATTTGGCTTTTGGCAAAAAATATTTTCAGATTTTATTTGTCTAGTTTTTTGGGTTTTTTTATGAATTGCTATTTTGTTATTTTATGATCTGCTAATTTAGAACATGAAAAGTTTTTTAATTTAGGTATTTCCATTACATAATAAATGTTATTAAAATCCCATGTGAATACATTTGTTCACCTGAAAACATCATGGCAGCAGCAGCTGTAAATACATGAGATGTATCCACATTTCAGCCACGGCTCCAGAGGGCACCTCCAACTACTTTCAGTTTTCTCCTTCGTCTTTTTACAGGGCAGTAAAAGTCATGCAACTCGTGTGATACGAAAAAAGTATTTCCATTGCAGTTTTGCAAAATATAAGAATTTTGATAAGATAAAAAAAAAAAAAAAAAACACCTCATCGAAGCATAAAAACTTAACAAAAAATGTTATTTATTGGAAAATTGCAGAGTATTTAGCAATTTTTTTTTTCGAATCACAATTTACCGGTTATTTAATTTACTGGAAAATGCAATTACTGTGATCTGTAAAACCCGATTTGAAAGAAAATGCATCTTGTAAAATTCAATCTGGAAAAGAGAAATTTAGACAAAAAAAATGAAAACATTTGTTGCTTGAAAAACAATAAAGTATTTAAAAAACATATTTAAAAACTAGAATGAAATATGGTTGGTTTAAAGTAAACAGCAAAGTTAATCTCAAAAGCATTTTTTTTTTTATTAAGAAGTTTTTTAACATTTTGAATTTGCATTTTTTCCTCCAAATTTTGATTTTATGAATGTTTCAGCAATAATTGAACCAAATTCACTCCATAATGTGTCAGCAGTAAAACTAATAGGCAGATAAAAGTATACAACAACACACAGGACTAAAAAATATGAAAAGAGCAAAAACGAATTAAGACTTTCCAGCAAAGGTAACATTCATAGTCGGATATTCATCTGATTAAATATATTTTTTAAATAGCATCAATGTTTTAAACTTTTGACATTAAGCCCACATACCTGGAGCTAAGGGGTCATAACGAGGTTTGCCCGTTTGTTCCACTTGTGGTTTATTTTCTGGATGTCCTGATCCCCCCAACACTGATGGAGGGCAGAAGGGTTTGGATTTAAAGCTGTGGGAGGCAGGCAGAGCAGCCTTTGTGTGCGACTCTGCTTGATCTGTTTGAACCTCCTGGAAACAACGGCCTTTGGCAAAGTCCTCAGCAGAAATGAAGCCCATCACCTCTATCTCCTTCCCTCCAATCATCAGCGTCTCTCCCTCAGACAGTGAGGCCAGCTCTGACACCTTGTAGCCACTACCTGTTGCACAAACATGTTGTGAAGATCCCCTTACCTGACAGCCCAGCAGAAAGCTGTTTTAATGTGACTAAACCGAAATTTAAAGTTTTGTTTTACATCATATAACATTTGTTCCCTCACTTCAATGTGCTGTCTATTCAATACAACGAAGGAGAACAAAACAGGGGCTCACCCTTCCCAATATCCTTCCCCTCCATGTCTTTGAGTACAACCGATCGGCCTCTCACAACCAGGACTGCATCGCCTTCCCAGCGCTTGTGTTTCTTCTTGCTGGCTTTACACCAGACCACACTGAAGTAACGGACCCCATCATGTCCACGGCCAGAGTCTGCAGGATGTGAAGAAGGTTGAGGGATTGGAGGAGACCCATGAGTCCAATGAGGGCTTCCATTTAGTCCTAAAAGATAAAAGACAGGCAAAAAAGTGTCTAAAACCCAAAATTGAATGTGAGCACCTAAGCTAACCAGTAGAGGGCGCTCTTGTATTAACTCTTGAGCTTGAAAGATGGCTACATCATTACCGCTTACATCTACAGCAGAAGTATTTTACATGTTGATGAGAGAAGAAGTTATTTAACAATCAAATGCTTGGTTTAACTCTTTAAAAAAAAACAGGATCCATGAAAACAATCAGTATTTGTCTAACAATAAAAGGAACCAGTGATAAAATCAATGCCCTTTAATAAAAAAACAATCAATGAACATGAAGACAAACATTACAGGACAACCAGCAACAAATTCACATTAAATAGGAACATATATAGAAAAAAAATCCTCTCCCTTCTTTTAAAAAACAAAAAACATCTTTTATTTCAAACTCCTTTTTTGTTTTTTTTACTTATTTTGAGATCAGGACATGTTAAGGCTTTTCAAAGTGTATCTTATGAAACATGATAAAAAAATACATTTTTTTTCCAAACAATACAACAGTTTTCAGAGTAGCTACAAAATAACCTCCCCTTTTATGCTCCTTCATAATTTGCTCAAACGCCCCATAAACAAGGTGTGTTGCTTTGTTTATTTTCCAAATGATATTAGTACAGACCATCCTACGACTAACAGTAACATTTGAACTGCAATCCTAATAACCTTGGAGAGTAAAAACTGAACACTATCCAGACAAACCCAAACAGCTACATTCCAGCTGCAGAGGAAGAAATTGTATTTCCCGTCACGCAATCACAGCGTGATAGAAAACGAGTCTCGTCGGCAGGTTTACAGGTTAACAATGATGTTGAATCACTGCTCAACAGTAAACTGGTGGCAGAGTAAAGGAGAACCAAGGGTCTGTGGGTTGGTGTGAGGCACTACGTTTCCAAAACGCCCTCAAGCTTTCACTGAATGAATTTAAAGTCTGTCGCACACGTACTGCGTCTGGCTAAAGTATTCAGACTAAAAGAACTTTTTCACACTTAGTGACGTTACATCCTCTAGGTTAAGTGTATTTTATTGTGATTTTATGGGAAGATTGAACCATGTGAAAGTGACCTGATTAGATTGACGACTATCAGAGTAAACAGGACTCAATATAAATACACGACACATGTTTTATCCTTTTGTTTGTTTGTTTTTTTTTTAGACTATTTTATATTAATCGTATAAAGTCACAATAAAATACACTGAAGATTGTGGAACTGAGGGAAAAAAATATTTCTAAACCACAGTGTGTGCATGTAGCTTCCTGTTATAGAGGAATTGGCAGCCCATGTCTCAGGCGGGCAGCCTTTAGTTTCTCCACTTTGATTTTGGCTCTTAAAAGCTCCTCCTCCAGCTCCTGCTTCCTCTTCAGACCCTCTCTCTTCTCCTCTAGGTACAGAGCAACCTTCCTGTGATTGGCCAACACCAGCTCGTGCTCCTCTTTGGCCAGGTGCAGAGGACGAAACCTATCCGCCTCGTGGCGAGGGTAGATGTCGTTAGGGTAGAAGTCTTGGCTCAAGGGCATCGGCGAGGCAGAGAGGGCAATGTTAACGGAGGAAGAAGTGGGAGACAGGGAGGCCTCGTAATTGTGGGTGCTGGCCAGGTCCTGCTCCCTCTCTTGCTCTTGAAATCCGTCCAGCAACGGACCTGTGTGCGAGGTGACGACGGGGAGGTCCGGCGGGGGTTTCACATCCTCCTCGGGGTCCAGCTGGACCACCTCGTGAGTAATACTCTGTACAGGTGCAGAATAATCCTGGAGCCCAGCCAGAGACGAGCTGCTGCCAGGATGCTCAACAGCAGCAGCGTGCTTATTATATATCAACCTAGAAACAGATGAAATAAAGTATTAGTGTTAAAAATGTATATAATATGAATTGTTAATGTCAGATTACATTTAGTGACAGTCTTCACATGTATGAGTGTCAGAAAGGAACTGCTTTATTGAAAATTTCTAAACCTTTTAAAAACTCCAGTTTAGCATCCAGTAATAAAGTAAACATCCTTTTTATTTGTGTTTTATTGTTGTTGGATGATTGGTTTTTTTATATATATATTTCTGCAATAACAGAGCTAATCGGTTTAAGAGATAAAGACGATAAAATAAAAACAGTTAACAAACATTGAGGTTTGTTAAAGTATGAAAATCCTGTTTGGTACCAGATCTAAGTTGATATAGACTCAAAGGTGACGGACTATAAATGTTTTCTTAATGTTCTAAAGTCATTTTTTCCAGGTTATACGAGATCAGATATTGTTTCATATCTTGCTGATGAAAACATTAAATGAGCAAATGTTTAAAATAAAAAAGTAAGGTGATTATTTTGCCTTCAGGTGTTAGACTGTACCTGCGCAGTGCCTGGTCCTTTTCATGGATGGGCACATGGTGAAACAAGTGAGGGATCATCTCCATGATCCTCCTGGTCGGCTCAGAGATGCTCCCTCTATACTCGGGCTGGGCGTGTCTCCGCTGCATCACTTCCTGCTTGGCTGACTCCTTCAGCCTCTTGTAGAGGGTCCTGAGGCCCTGGGCGGTGCGGTGGGGTCTGTCTCCTCCCAGAGCGTTGTACTGCTCAGCCACGTTGTCCCAGCACTTGTTCTTGTCCACGATGACGGCGTGCTTGTTGGTGTGCTCCTCCAGGATGCGGATGTGAGGCCGGACCAGCTTTAACAGGTCCAGCTTCTCGGAGAGGGTGAAGTTGGAAGAACGAGCTTTACCCACCATGCTGGACATGAATGCAGTGCTGGAGGCCATCTCACAGCAAAGCACACTGAGGTGGACCAAATGTGGCCTCAAGAAAAAAATGTTTTCCGTCTTTTTGAGACCAGCCTCAGAATTGAGGCTCCCCACTCTGCTCTGCTGTCCTTTCCCCTTGGTCCCCCCGATCAGACACTGGCCTAACACTCATTCATGTCTCATTCCCCTTCTCATCAAAGGAAGAAAAAAAAAAAATCAACCCTAAGCTTTTGCCAAACAAGTGCATAGATTCACAATCTGGTCCTGGGTTCTCTCTCACAGCTACGTTGCACAATAAAAGCTGGCTGTGCTTCACACAATAAGAATCAGGCTTAACTAGGCCAGCCTCGTTTAGGCCCCCGCCTACCAGCAGAGGGCTTTGGATGAATTCCTCTCAGCTTAGACTGACGTAGTTAAGCCGCTTAAGCCCAGCCCGACCTACTTACAGCTCGGTCTGTGTAAACCCCAAACCAAGCACAGCAGCAGCAGCTCATTGGACTGTCTGGGCTGCTTTAGATGGAGAGGACGGAGGGGGGGGGGTCCTACAAAGACAGAGAGGCGCTTTAAACGCAGCGTTAGAGGCCGCTGCGGGTTAGATGCTGTCTTTTTACCAAGGAGGGGGAGGATTTAGAATAGTGCTGGCTTAACTACATGATAGGAGGGGGGAGGGGTGACGGCGAACTGCGCATGCCCAGACAAGCAGCGCTCCTGACCACTCACAGCCACCAAAACACACCTGTTCCGAGCACGCGCCCGGTGCGCCTGCAACAGCTCGTGAAGAGCACGTTTTTTTTTTAAATTTATATATTTCAATCTTTCTTTTCAGCGGCGGAGAAGCTCCAAAAGGTACAAAAAAACGGTCGTAATCTGACCGAGTCAAACCTGCTTCTCCCTCAGCCCCCCGGTGAGAAATGCTTTTGTTGTGGTGAACAGAACCGAGCCAGGCAAAAACCGCCCGACCTTTACAGCATCAGGCTGTCATAATAATGACGATCAGATTAAAACGAGGCAGAGCTCTGTGCTGAAGTTGGAGAGGCTTATAGACACAGAGATTGCTCCAAATATATATCCAATCATTTCTCAGTGATTGACACGAAAATACCGTTTTGCCTTCAACGGGTGAAAATGTAAGATTTGCAGAAAACTCACCTTGCTGATGGTATGATAATTGTAAGAAATTAGTAACTAATGTACCTGATATAGTCTAAAAGGCAGTGGATCAATTAATCCCAGTTTATTGTTTGTGTTCCCCTTTCTCCTTTTGTTACCAACCTGGGGGTTAAATTTGACCCCCACCTATCAGTTGAACATCACATCAATCAACTCTCTAAGACAGCCGTTTTCTCATCTAAGGAATATAGCCAAACTTCATCCCTCCTTCCCTCTGGCTGATAATGAAAAACTGCTCACGCCTTTGTCTCCTCCAGACTGGACCACTGTAATGCGCTCCTTGTCGGGATCCCTGGCAGGAGCCTCCAGAACAGCGCTGCCTGGATCCTGACAAGTAGATGTAAATCTGACCAGATCGCTCCTATCCTCCACTCCCTTCACTGGCTCCCGGTTAGTGTGAGAACTGAACACAAGATCTGTCTCCAACACACCTGCATGTCTTACAGAACTTCTCCAGCTGCCTAGAGGCAGTAGAAACCTCCACTCCACTGACACCCATGTCCACAGTACCCCAGAACAAAGCTGAGGACGATGGGAAAAGAGCCTTTTCAGGATGTAAAATGCCTCCCCAGTCTGTTGAATCCTTTAAAAAAACATTTTAATTCATAAAATCCAACCAAGGTTTTTAATTTTTTTCATTGTTCTGCTGCATGTATTGAAGTCATGTTTGCTCTTATCTGTTTCAACATTTCCTTTGTAGCACTTTCTGATGTTTTTAGCAATTTAAAATGCTTTACAAATTAAATGCATTATTATTATTATTTACATATGTAGCACTTTTTTTCAACAATCCAGATTGTAATTAAATTAAAAATCTGATGAGATAGCAAACTCTAACATCAGTTTTTAACAATAGTGTGTGTTTGTTAAGCATTTATTACAAATTGTAAGACTAACGTCTTCACTCGGCCTCATTGCGCTGTAGGTCGGTGTGATACTAGACAGATGATGTTATTACATTTCTGCATGTTTTCATTTGTAATATGAATCTGTTGTGTTGTGTCAGAAACAACACGCACACAGTGCTGTCAATTAGTTTATGATTCAAGTTTCACACACATTGTGAATGTTTTTCCACTTTCTCCCACTTTTTTTTCACCCCCAGATTTATCTGGATCTGGAAAGTACTTATACAGACTGCGTAGGAACAAATGCTATAATTTATAATCTAATAGGTCCATGGATGCTTTTACATGACAGATTATCATGAACACAGATTTAATTAAAGGTTATATCAGCCATTAAATGTCCACACACAGCCTAGAGCCTTGTTATGGTGAACCTTTATAAGCATTCAGGGTGTGATATGTCTCCATGTAAAATGGATTAATAGATAAAGAGTTAATTCCTTCAACATTTCCAAACATAAATTACGATTGGAATTTGTTTTTAAATAATTGATTCCTTTTGATAACACAAACTTCCTTTTTTTTGTATTCATTACACATAAATGTGTGTCTGCTACGCTTCTCTTGTTAGCCTTAAACAATCAAGGGACTCCTGCTGTTCTGTCTTATCACTAATTATAAGACTGCAGTTTAGGCTGACTTCTCAAACCTTAATTTTCAAGTTTCCTCCTTTAGGAGGGTTAATTTAGTTAGTTTAGTTAACCAACAGTTTTAATATCAGATCTTCTCTTTAGAAAATCCAACGTTGCCTCATTTCCGCCACCTGGTGGATCATGTCTGAAACGCCAGCCTAAATCCAGAGACTATCTGATCAAGATCTCCAAAATCATCTGTATGGACTCTGTTGCAAAAGGGAAAATGTAATATTTCCTCAACATTTTTTTCTAAAAGTTTTTTGTGATATACAAGCCATTTAATAATCTTTTGATGCATCTCATACAAACAATAAAGTCAAAACTAAAAGCTCAGTAAAGAACCAAAAGGTAATAAAAAAAAAAAACAGAGAAAAGAATAAACCTTTGGATTAAATGACTCGTACAAGCATTCTGTTAAAACTGGAAAGCTGTTTTTAGGACATGGACATAAAAAATATGTTCTAATTCAGATCGTACACAAACTCCAAATAGAAAACTTGAGGGTGATTAAACAGTTAGTATTTTGTTTAATTCATGGATTTGTCCACAGCGCCTGCATTTAATGAGTATCTTGTTTTGTTCTTAGTTCATTTAGTGTATTATTACCACACCCATTTCCCAGCTAAATACATTTCAGCTGCTGTCAAACAGTATTTGTAGAGAAAATGAGCCAAATCAAAAAAAACAAAAAACAGAGCGATTGCTATCGATCAGCGTTACCCTACCTGATAGATTTCCATCCTCTGTATGGTCACTTGTAGAGTCTTCACATTCTGTCTTATTCATGTTTTCTTTACTCTCTGTAGCACTGAGGACACGGGCCAGAGCCTTGGACAAGCCTGGAGGAGCCGGGCTTGTTTCAGTCTGAACACTGCAGGTGGTTTTATTCACAACTGATGCTGAAAGACTTCTGTGGACCTGCAGATGTGAATTAGAGAAGAAAAATAACTCAGCGATACTTGGAAATGTTCTTCCCAAATAACAAAATAAGAAAAAAATCTTGGATAAACTTACCTTATCCAGAGCATTGTCCAAAGCATGTTTAGAGATTAGAGGCTTTGGTTCAGATACTGGATATGAAGCAGAAAGTGTGGGTGGAAGAAACCGCGGTTTTTTCATCGCATTCCCCAAAAGCTGACTGGGAGCTCCTGAGCGTCGCATTCTTTAAGTGTAAACACAAAATTAAATGTCACAGTGTTCCTTACTGCATTATTATATGTATACTATTTTAGATTATTAAAGTAATCTAGATTAATGTATTATTTGGCCAAATATTTTACAAACGTCTTACAGCAAAAATACAAATTACCAAAAGCCTTTTTAGTTATGAATCACTATGTACAGAGGGGGAAAGCATTATTTGATCCTTTGCTGAGGTCATAAGTTAACTAACTTACAGAGAAATAAACTGTTCTTTATTTTTACTGGTGTTTTTTTCATAAACCCCAAAAAATGGAAAAGCATAAAAATCCCAAATAAAAATTTAAATATCAGCTGTGGAGAAAATTAATTTGTCTTCTCTTCAAAAAACAAGCTTATTAGGTTAAGATTTGTTTCCTTTCCTGACCCAAAAAAACCTTACAGAAACACTGTAAATCGTTAAGTTGGGTACTTGTTATTAAAAAAAATAATAAAACTTTAGCTCTCACTGGATATTTTTATTCAAACGGTCAGGGAAATTATAACTTTAATGTAATTGTTCTCTATTTGACGCGTTTATTGCCAAAACAGTACAATGTGATTGTTTTAGCTGAATTATAATTCAATATGGTGCATAAACAGCTGTATTTTTAATGATGTAATGCTCCAAAATCAATACTAAGCTTCTCCTTTGTAGTTGTGGGCTAAACGCTCATCTTTGTCATGTTCATCTCCAGCTCATTAGGTAAAATCCTCTTTTTAGTTCCACAGAGAGAAAGAGAGATGTGCTTTTGCACACATCATGCAAAGTTAAAATCAGGACTGATCTATGTTCAACGTGCTGTAAATAGAATTTGTGACCATTAGGTGACATTAAAATAAATTATCAAACTAAACCTAAAAAAAAAAACAAAAAAGGTTTAAGTAAAACTAAAAAGAAGTTAATTGTTTTTTATATTGGGGGGAAACTTAAAAGAAAGCACAAGGCGGGATAAAAAACGATCCCCTCTGTCTCTTATAGAAGACCAAACCAAATTCAAAATCTTACTATAAATGCAACCTGGTATTTTTATAACGTCTTTGATTTCATTATACTTGCGTCAGATATCAGCCATGTTGGATGTAAACACAGAGATTGAAGCCAACTAAAGTGCCCTAACTTCGGCCACATAGGACACTTTACTCTAGTCAGCATTCAACCAATGCAGGATAAACAGTGTGATTATTTGTTAAAAGTTAATGTAATAACCTAACAAGTACAACTGTTAAAAATCATTCTAAAGTCAAGCTCCTGAGAATTTACTCCTGGTGAAATAGAGCTGGAAGTTTTCAAACACTTTTGTCATTTTGTCGATAATTAAAACAAAAAGTGGCCCCCTGTTCACTAAGCTAACTAAACCGTGTTTTTTTCGTCCTAAACCATAAACATGGTTATTCTGAGAGACAAATAGCAAATGTTCTAGCAAACAAGAGGTTGTAAATTGACACTTAATCAAAAGTGTCGATAAAGTTTAAAACTGGACATAGATTAATGTTTGACAACATCTTATACATACCTAAATGAGCTGAATGTCACGTTAAAAAACGTACAAGCTTAAACTGAACTTCTTCTACATTGAAACTTTCGACCCGTTTCTCCCGCTGAATTCCGCAAAATAATCTGATTGGTTTCAAACTTCCGGAAGGCGTGGTCAAAATTAGAAGGGTCTGTTTGGTTTTAAAGTTAGCACAGCAGCAGTTGCACCCAGAGGTGGAGTCTAAACCGTAAAGATGGGGTTTTGTACAATTAATGTTTGAAAAGATTGAAAATAGCATCCATACATCTCTTAAAATTTATATAGTAGCCTCTCGCGCTATTTCCATTGTCACCACATCCCTTTCTAGCGGACTAGGGCGATTAATCATCATGTAGGTTGAGTCACAAGCCTGTTCTTCAGTTCCTTTTGAACTACATTTGATTCAGTTTAGTTCAGTTAGATTGAATTCAAAATTACTCTATTAATCTTAAAAGCGAAACAAACCATTGAAACTTATATTTGGGGTTTATTTAATGACTTGTTTTTGATTGGTTAATTAACCCGGCACACCTGTGGTACAAATTAACATTTATACAACATACCTTTGGGATATTTGTGTATTCACAAATTTTTGGAAAATTTATCTTGCTTGCAAGGTAAGATGTTAATGGCCCTTGAGAGGAAGAATCTCCTGTTTTCGTTTTAAAAAGGATCTGGAGTACAGGATATCAGGGAATAGCCTTTGTGTGTAGATTTTTCAATTGGTTGGAAGCTGAAAAGTAAATTTAAAAGAACATACATATCAAGTTTACTTGAATATCAGTTGAACATAATGGACATAATAATCAGTGTTGCAGCTGTAAGTACTGTTACTGTTCTAAGAGAAGGTTCCTGAATCCTAGTTGGGACTTTTGCTTTGTGGAGTTTGCATTTTTGCCATATGGATATTGAAACTATTTTTTTCTTTTTTTTTTTAGTTTTCTCCATCTGGTAATAGACATCCATGTTTGTTTTTTGTAGTTACTCCAAACTGTCTTGATATGAGTGTTAACTAGTAATCTACACCATCCCACTATTTTATTTTTTGTTAAAAACTTTCAATGCTCTGAGAAACTAAGTTTATCTTAGAATATAGCTTACACCTAAATTCCATGGCACAATAATTGGACAAGCTTAAGAGGAAACAAATACTACCTGATTTGTTTCTCTTTTGTTTGCTTCATATTTCAGCAAAATCCTGAAGAGGAAGCTTCAAATCCTGGAAAGTTTTTTGAATAAGTTATACATGTCTTCGTAAATAAATACACCTCTGGTAATTTATTTTAAAGAAAGATACCAAGCATATGAAAGAGTTGAATTAGAATTTATGCTGGTACATCTTAATAATTTAATTTTTATAATATTTTAGTAGCCTACATTGAAGTAGGAATTGTTCCCCTGTTAAGATTTTACACTGTTACTTTCACTGTTTCACTACTGAGTCTAACTTATAGGACTTTAAGCGGGGTGGGTGATCTCTGATCCCTGTCCTTGTGTGTTTTCTGTCATCTGATGTAGTGTGCTCTTTAATCCAATCAGGGAGGGAGAGAGTGTAATCCATGTTAATCCCACATCCAGAGACGGACAGAGACAGAGCGACCTTGGAACGCAGCAGATCATTAAAGAGAGACAGAACCACCAATGATCTCTAATGGCCATGTCCCAACATGGCTTTAATCTTAGGCAGTAACTGAAACGTCTTGCAGCAGTTTCAATGTTTCTGTTGCTGTAACTCTGTCTCTTCTGATCTCATCTAACAGCTGCCTGGTTGTTGTCAGGGATACCTCCCCGCAGAGACGCGCTGCCAAAGGGCAGGGGAGGGCTTTGCAGGAAGAGAGACCCTCACCTGGATCTGGACGGAGTGAGTAGAGGGGATGAAATAAAGCAGCAAAGAGAAAAGAGGGAAGGTTACCAGTGGAGGTGCATGTGAAGTCCACACCTAAAAAGGAAAGTTAAAGGAAGAGTTGCATGAAGATTACATTTTCAGGTAGGTGAGCTTTAGAAAAGAAATAAAAGTGGATTGTGTTCTAAGGTGTTTATTTCATTTTTTTTTTTGTATTTCGTAACATTTACAACCTTTTCAAATCGTAGGATGGGGTATGATCTGGACAGGTTTGTGGGTTATGTCAATGAGGGTCTGCTCTGCTGTGTGTGTCGGGACGTACTAGAGCGCCCTCTCCAGGCGCCATGTGAACATGCTTACTGCAGCGCCTGCATCAGCAGCTGGCTGCTCCATCACCACTCCTGTCCTGAAGACAGGCAGCCCTTGGATGTGAGCAGTCTAAGACCACTGTACAGGTGGATCCCCACAACCGCTGACCTTAAAGTGTGAAAGTACATTCATCAGAGATGAATGGCATTTATCTGAGATGTTCTGCTTCTTTCAATGATAGGTACATGCGCAATGACCTGAACCGCCTGCAGATCCGCTGTGTGAACGCAGGACAGGGATGTGAGATGGTCTGCTCCCTGGAGACCCTCCACACGCACGAGGATGAGTGCGAGTTTGCCTTTGTAGCCTGTTCTAACACCGGTAAGAATCACTTTCTGGCTAAGGTCAGGCATGTGTTAGGGGTTGAGTGTTTTATTTATGACACTAACTCTAAACTGAAGTTGTATCTTCGTGGGAGGGGTCTGACACAAATGTAACGTGAAACCATTAGCCCAACAACAGGTGGCTCATCTGTTGCCATGGCATCAAACCCCTCACAACATTTGTCTTGGGCCCATATTTATTTCCTAAGCTTCATTAAAAATCTCTGCTATTTAACCCGTCATTTAAATCTGATGTGTCATTATTAGGTGGAGAGTACATTTGCTACCGCTGTGGTATGTAAAGTGATACCTTGTGAACATGCAGTGAAGTTTCTTTTATTTTGCAGTGCTTTGAAAATATAAGTTGCACTTTGATTGCTGTGATATCTTCATTAATATTATAATTATTGTGATTAAACATTTGTCACTTCAAACGGTTTAAGCATACAATATATATATATATATGTGTGTGTGTGTGTGTGTGGGAGGGTTATTAAAAAAAAAAAAAAATCAAATAATATTTTTTAGGATGTTTTGGAGAAAATGAGAAACCATCAAAGTTCAGTCCAAGCATAAATTGGAAACTGACCATGAGATTTCTGGAAAATAAATGTATAGTCAGGCAAGAAAAAGATTGATTTATTTGGCCTTGATGACAAGAGGCAGGAGGGGAATCAAGCTGAGGCTCTCAAACCTAATGATCTTACTTCTGCTGTCAGGCATGGTGGAGACAGTATCATGCTGAGGGGGCATTATTGCCACCCATGGTTCTGGTGCATTGAGCAAAGTACATGAAATAAGGAAGGAAGAGGATGAATCCAAACTCTTAAGCTCAACTCAGATCTAAAGATAGATGGAGCAGATTCCAACTGGACAATAGTTCAGGTTCAAGTTATGATCAGAAATTTCAAATCTTAAGAACACAAAAAACAGAAACCCTGTGTTTGATCTTTCTGTAAATATTGCAAACTGGCAATTCAATAAAGAAAAGAAAATGACTGAAAAACTGATTTCAGCTTTTTTCTTCTTTACTTTCTTCTAATCTTGTTTCTTTCTTTAAATCAAGTTGGACTTTTAATACAACAGAGATCTAAAGATATGTTACACAGTATTCATGCAGCTGTAGGTTAAGGTCAGTGACCTTCTCCTCTCAGGTTGTCCTGTACAGGTAGAGAGGCGGGGTTTGGAGGCCCACCTGTCCGAATGCAACTACCGCAGCAGAGAGTGTCCCAATGGCTGTGGTCACACGCTCCACTCCACTGATCAGTCACAGCACAATTGTGTAGCAGAGCTGCGCCTGGAAGTGGAGATGATGAGGTTTGTTCACAGAGTGTGACCAAGCATCCTAGCCCTCTGAACATTTACACATTACATATTGGGGGCGGTAGTTTTTGGTTGTTAGCACACATTTGCAAAGAAGGAGGAAATTCTGTTTGTAGTAAAAATGTAAAAAAGCAGTGACTTGTATTCAGCCCTCTGAGATTAACTGCATTTGTACTGAGGGAATTGTTTCATTTTCAGATGCAAAATAGCTTAAACTTAATCAGAATGGGTGAAGAGTGTCGGTGAAATTCAGACTTTCAATTATTCTCTTCGGAGGTGGATTTGTGTGTGAACTTTGACTAGGCCATTCTAAAAAAATTAATACTCCTTCTATTGTCGCTTTAGTTGTTTTGTAGAAGTTGTCAATCTGTTAGAGAATGAATCTCCATCCAAAATGTTTTAATTTTTTTTTTTTTTTTTTTTGGTTTCTGACCTGTGAATCTTTCTTCTACATGTTCTCAATATGTTCTTTTAAGAAAACCTGCAAGCAGTCTTATGGCTTTCTTCTTCCCATCAGCTTTAAGATTTACTGTCAGCTATTGCCCATTTTGGTTTCCCTCTGACTCTCCTGGTGTGCTCCTTGGTCTTCCTGATGCTGTTCCCTCACAGCTAAATGTTTTGATCTTGACACTCTTTCTTTCATAGGGCAGAGATGCTGTGCAAGGTGGAGGAGGTGAGGCGAGAGATGGAGTCCCGGCTGGACTCCCAGAGGAGACACATGGTGCAAAAAGAGTCGCAGCTGAAGAACGATGTGGACGAGCTCAAGGTGAACTTTCACTCCCTAACAGTTGAAGTCTGCGGTAATCAAATTACAAAGGCAGACATTTGAATTTTCCCAGTAAAACGTAAGACGGCAGTCAGCTACTGACCATCACTAGATGAGCTTGTTTCGGTTGTTTTATGTATTCCCAGCTGTCACAGAGAAACACTAGGATCTATCTGATAGGGTTTGTTATTTCTGTAGGGTCAGTTATCCCGTGTGATGTGCGACATGCGTGCTCTGTTAGGAGCAGAGCGTCTGAGGAGACAAGAGCTAGCAGAGGCAGAGGTGGAGAAGAGAGAGCTGTTGGAGCTTCTTAGAGACATACAGCCGACCAGGAGTCAGCCTCTCACTGAGCAGACAGCCAGGGATCAGCCTGCGGGAGACCAGCAGGCAACCAGCTGGGAAACTCACACAGATCCGCCTAGACACAAGCAGAGAGAGGCGTCGCTGCATGCCTCATGTCTGTCTCTGCACCCTGCTCAGGCTCCCTGCGCTGCAGGTCCACCTGTTTCCCCACAGCTCGGGGAGGGAGTCCGTAAGGGCAGCACTCGGAGTCTGACTCTAGACTGCATCAAGAAGAAGAACCGTGAGGTGACAGTCATCTGAATACACCAGAGCTGACCATTGAAGCATATATTACAAATTTACCTCAGCAAAGATTTAGAATTAATAAAAAAATGCAATGATATAGTCTACTAGTTTTTTAGAGTAGAGAAATAAAACAATCTTCCGCTGACCATATGCTTCCTTTGTTTTTGTACATCAGTCCCTGAAAGGATTAATATAAAACAAGACATCCATAGCAAATACATTTCTAACAATTTATATTTAACTTATAAGCAAAATTGAATTATTTCAGGTTGAGGAGATTTATTGTAGTTGGCTAAAAAAAGAAGATTTAAAAAGAAAAAAAGAATTCATTTTGAAATGATATTGAGAAAGATGTACTTTTATGGTTTGTTTTATTTATACAGATGGGCATTTTTCTCTATCCTGTTATAATATTAGAGGCCTCATTTAGGAATGGGCATTTAAATGTGGAGATTTCATACTTTGTTTTTTTTAATTTATCTTTTCATTGTGGGTTTTCAGTGCCTGGATGTATGAGCTGAAATAGTAGCTAGGAGTAGCAACAAGCTGTGTGCCTAGGGGTGTGGTCTGCATCCACAGGAGGAGAGGTTTTGATGATCAATGTGCATCAATTGTTAATCTAGCATAGCCATACATTAGGAGTCACATTGTAGGATTAGTGTTTTACAAAACTTGAACCTTACCATAAAGAAATTAAATAAAACATAAAATATAAATTCTAGAATTGTGTTGCTTCGAGGTGGCTGCATGTTGGAGTTGCTCTTATTGCTTGACTCTGATATTCTTTTTAAAGAGATTTTTCATTCCTCTGTTTCTGGATCAGAGTTTAATTTTTCTGATGTTTCTTGCCTCTGTTATTGAGTGGTGCGAAAGCGGAGGGTTTTACTAATATTTTGTCCACAGCAACCATTGCAGATTGATTTTTACACCTTGGAGCAGCTCATTAACATCTCTAAAGCTGAAATAATATATCAACTTCTTCTACAAGCACAAGTTGAGTTGAAAATGAGACACCAGGGATGCAGATTAGGAGCAAGAAGAGAGAAGAATAGTACATTTAAACCATCTCTTCCATATATCATCATGGGCAGTGTGAGATCTCTGGGAAACAAGCTAGATGAACTCCATGCCCTAACAAGGACCCAGCCAGAATATCGGCAGTGCAGCATTATGTGTTTCACTGAAACATGACTGCAGGATCACATCTCGGACTCCTGTGTCTCTCTGCCAGGCTTTCTGACCAGACAAGTAGGCAGAGATTTAAAGAAGACTGGGAAACTCAAAGGAGGTGGGTTGGCAGTGCTTGTTAACAATAGACGATGTCATCCAGGGCACATTACCGTGAAGATTCATCACTGCAGCCCAGATATTGCTGTTGGTTTTTTGCCATATTGTCTGCCCAGAGTTTACCAGTTTTCTGTTAATAACTGTTTGAATTCAGCCTTCTGCCTTTGCCAACACTGCAAGTCATATAATCAGTTTCATCGTTGCCAAGCTACAGACGAAACACCCAAATGCATTTGTGGCAATAACTGTTGATTTCAATCATGCCTCACTCTCCCCCTACATTGCCACATTCCAACAGTTTGTCAGCTGCTCTACCAGAAAAAACAGACTTTGGACTTGCTTTATGCAAATTTCAAGGACTCCTACATCTCTGAAGTAAGACCTCCTCTTGGGAATTCCAATCACAATCTTGTTTTTCTCTGCTCACAGTATAGGCCATTTTATTACAGAAACACCTGCATTAACAGTAAGAAAATGGTCAAAGGACGCTGAAGAATAAAGGCTACTAGAGCCTGAAAAATGACATAGAAAAGATAACAGAAAGCAAGGATGTAACTGAAGGAGGCTGGAAAATAAACTCCTGCAAAACAATATCATAGATGTATGGTCAGAAATGAAGAAGATCACAGGCTTCAAGCAGAAGGGTGATCAGACAGATGGAAGTCTGGATACAGCCAATGAACTGAATACCTTCAACAGGTTCAGTTCAGTAACAAGCTAAGCATCTTTCTCTCAGCTCAGTCACATGGACACCCTGCCCTTCTCTCCCATTGGCTCTTCTGTTTCTATGAGTGTGTTGTCAGCCAAATCAGAAGATGGTGCTGCTCGCTCTGCCTTTCACCTGTCTCTAGAAGTCACGTGAAGAGGCAACAGGAGAGACTGAATCGTAATAAGTCACCATACTGAGTCAGGAGACAGTTCCAGTGATGTGGAAGACCTCCTGCCTTGTTCCAGTGCCAAAGAAGAATCCTCAGTGACTTTAGACCTGTTGCCCTGACATCCCACATCATGAGAGACTCCTGGTGGTTCACCTCAGCAAACAAACCAGCAGCTATCAGGATTCATAGGAGTTTGCTTATCGCTGTGGAGTTAATATGCCATCATACAGCTGCTTCAAAAAAAAAAACCCACTGTCATTTTGACAAGGCAGACAGAACTGTGAGGATCATGTTCTTTGATTTCTCCAGCGCATTTAACACGATTCAGGCCGATTTACTTAGTGAGAACCTCCAGAAGGTTCAGGTGGAGGTATCAACCATCGCCTGGATCAAATACTACTTTACAAACAGACCTCAGTTTGTTAGACTGAAGGGTCAACTGTCTAATCAGGTATTCAGCAGCACAGGAGCACCACAAGGGACAGTACTCTCGCCCTTCCTTTTCACTCTGTACACCGGACTTACAGTACGAGACAGAGTCATGTTACCAGCAGAAATACTCAGATGACTCTGCAGTCATTAGATGGACAAGATGCTGAGTACACACAGATGGTGAACAGCCTTGTGGCATGGTGTGTTAACAATCATCTGATCCTGAATGTTAGGAAAACAAGTGAGAGGGTTGTAGATTTCAGAAGAAACAGGAACAAGTTAAATCCTGTTAACATTATGGGAGAAGATGTGGAGATGGTGGTGGAGAATAAATACCTTGGTGTTCACCTGGACAACAAACTAGACTGTAGACGCACTTGTGAAGCTGTCTACAAGAAGGGACAGAGCAGACTGTACTTCTTAAGGACACTTAGGTCCTTCGGTTTTGCAAAAAGGTGCTGCATACTTTCTATAAGTCTGTTGTGGAGAGTGTGATCTCTTCTTCCATCATCTGCTGGGGTAACAGCATCAGAGTAAACGACTTAAAAAAAAGCTCAACAAGCTAATAGAGAAGGCTAGCTCTGTTCTAGGAACTCCACTGGAGATTATTTCACAAAGGACAACTATTCATAAAAGAAGAATATGGACAACAATGAGCATCCCCTTCAGATGATTTACAAACAACATAGTGGCTTCAGTAAGAGGGTCCTCCAGATCTGGTGCAAAACAGAGCGATACAGAAGATCCTACAGCTATTAACACCTACAACTGGTTGAGAGAAAACAAAATATCAGTTACTACAACATTTAATTTCCCTTTGGGATAAAGTATTTTTGAATTGAATTGTTTGGAACTGAATGAGAAAAATTGTCCTAAAGCAGATTGTTCACCTTCAATTATATCCATTTCACAACAGCCCATTATATTTTTCTCTACTGGCATTTAGTTACTGGTGTTAAATTAGGTCCTTATGTTTACATTAAACTTTTGTCCTATGCTTGTTTTGTTGACCAACCACTGAGGATTTTTTTTTTAATAATTCACCCATGAATATGTTTAACAATAGGATTTTCAACACAATCTTTTTACAGTTTTCATTGATTACCAATAGTCCTGAAATGTTATTTTTCTCACTCTTCTTTAAAGTGTAGTAAAAGTAATATTCATTCATTTTTATTTTTATTAAAACACACACTCAGTTACATCCACTTTTATTATTCTGAGTCAAAAGAAATAAAATAAAAAACGAAAACATCTCAACAAAAGTCAGTGTGACAACATACTGAGATGTTTCCATGGAGACAGAAAACATGAATTCTTATTGGTCCGTTTTGTAGCCCTCTAGAGGCTGAAGTCACTGCCCAGGTGGATTTACCTGGTGAAGGAGCGAACATGTCTGCCCCGCCCACCTCCACTTCCTCCCCCACCACTGAACTTGCTCCCCTGAGATCCCCTTCCTCCTCCTCCCCCTCCTCCTCCCCCTCCCCCTGCGGCACCAGCTCCTCCTCCACCGAGCCACGACAGTCCTGTGCCTCCCCTGCCTCGTGGGACTCGATCCCGAATTGCCAACCGATAAGCACCTAAGAGACAGAACATAGAAAAAACAGATGTTCTTTCTTAGATCAATATGTTATCGAATATACTGCTGAGAAATACAAGCGATTGAACTATATCATAATTTAGGAGATTAAAAAAAAAAAAATCTAAAGTTCAATGTATTTTTACAAACAGAAATGTCAGCCTATTGTATTTACATTTACCACTTGGCGTGATTTCCTTACCAAACGTATTTGCTAAAAAGGTTTCCTAGTTGCTGAGAAACTGATCATAGCATCTGATTCACTATTTAAATTATGTAATAACACAGACCAGTCTTGAGCAAACACTCAAGTAAAAAACATGTTGCAAGAAAACTTCCTCTACAAGTAGATTTCAACCAAGTACCACTCGCCTCTGCATGAAGGTAAACAAAATCGTGTGAATCCATATTAAAGGCCTCAGATGTAGGTCAGAGCAATGCTGCTTTAAGAATCTTTTTTCTGTATTGATCGTATCCTTTTTGAGGATACAACTTATTTTATACGCAGCAGGATTGATTGTCACCACCTGAAATGCACAGATTTTACTGACTGAGATGCTAAAAATCACTTAAGGTGATTAATTAAAAGGGGGTCAATGTTGTCACTGGAACATGCAGTAATACCTTTGTAATTGCTTATATTAAGCAACCCTTGTAATACCCTCATTTTCCATGAGTTTAAATTAGCTGAAACAAATTCTGGGAACATCTGAGTGTGTTTAATCTATATAAGAAGTTTCACTGTTTGAATAGAATTACTGAAATAAATGAACTTTATGATGATGCTCCAACTATCGAAGATGTTCAGGTATGTGTGTGTTTGCAGTGAACATACTCGCAGGCGGCTGTCGGGAGGGCAGAGGCCCGCGGGCGAAGTTGCTCTGACCTCCACGGGGTTCACTGTAGGTTCCTCTGTGAGTCACAGCGGGAACTTGGCCGCTCCATGATGACCCACGACCTACCTCTCTCCGAGCATAGTTACCTGCAGCACCAAAAGAGAGACAAAACAGGACGTGTGTTACCCTCTGCTGGCCAACAGAGGAAGTACAACAACTTTCAGTGAAAAATGTACTCGTCACCTGATAGCAGGACACCTTTAGGCTGCAGTGGAGTGAAAAAGCGGGTTTGGCTGTGAAAAGCCGCTCTGCCTCTGTTACCAGGGAACAGTCCTCTAGTGGGGGGCTTGGGCGTGCTTTTCGGCAGACGTTTAGGAGGAAGAATTCCGAGTGGGTTACCAATGTCTTTAAACTCTGCTGCCACAAAGTCGTCCACATGCATACTGGGAGGACGGGAAGTGTTCTGCTTGCGCTGGCGGAAAATATCATGGGGACGGGCGATGTTCTGTCCAAACCCTCCTCGACCTCCACGGCCACGGGGCGCCGGCAGGATGTGGGCTCTTTTAGCAGGTTCGATGTAGTCGGACTTACCGCTGGAGGGGGAAGCACAAAAATGCACAGAAAACTTTGGGTTTAGCTTCCAGGAAAGTTATTAAAAGGAAATTTGGAAAAAAAAAAAGTGAAACTACAGTGGGGCTGAACCTGGATGTGATGAATGTCTCGTGTTTGTGTTTGCCCAGGCGGAATCCTTTGGACACCTTTGTGTGACCAGGAGAGGATGGCTCTGATAGGAAGGAGCGCTCCAGCTCAGCCTTCAGGTCCAGCTCTGGACAGCACTCCTGAGCCAAGCCTACCAGATCCACCTTCACCTGAACCAGTGTTAGGAAAAAGAGACAAATAAAAGCAGACAAAGACTTAATATATGCCTGTGCCTAAAGATCAAACCCTTTGAACCAAAAGAGGAGCCTTTTAAAATCACACTTGCCATGTCCAGGTCAGTTTCTATGTCCTCGGTTTGGAAAGGAGAGAACCACAGAGCTTTAAGTTGTTCATCCAGAGCTTCTGACAGGATAAACACCGTCCTGCAGGGGGATCAGAGAAGAACATCTTTAGCCTGAACTCCATTTGGTTGAAGGATATCAAATGTTTAATGCTTGATTAGTTGAAAACGAAAAAACAAAACGGATCCATATACAGTTGAAAACAAACCTGTGATTAAACTGAGCTGCCAGTGTTTCAGGTGTGGGCAAAATGGGCTCGGTTTCCATCACTGGAGGCATTTCTAAGGCTGTTTCAAGTGTCTGTTTCAGAACAATCACATTCTCCATCATGGTTTCCAGGGAATCGTCTTCTTTGCATAATTTCTACACAGAAACAAGCGAGCAAAGTTGTCAACTAAGCCAACATCAAGTTTTATGAAGAAAGACCAGTAGATCTGCTCATCATAAATACCGTCATTAGCTTCTCTAACGCGGTCAGAGGATGGGATTCGGAGTCCTCCCACTGCAGGAGAGATTTCATCTCTGAGCCAGACAGCAAACGTGGAGCAACACAAGCGGGTTCCTCGCTGGAACCCGGGCCCTCCTCTGCACACTGCAGAGAGATTCAAGCTCACAGTTCAGACTTATCAACTTAGAAAAGGGAAACGTTTATTTTCAAACAAAAAAGGTTTTAAAACTAATTAAGTTATAGTTTTACAAAACTATAAGGGCTACTTTATGGTATTCGGAACTAAGGTTATAAATATATCTACATTTTTTGCATTTTAAAGGCAAAAATATTCAATTCAAATATACTTCATTGATCGCTGAGGGGAAATTCAGTAAAGCAATGAAACATACTAAAAAAAAGACTAGGTAAGGTTCCGTTTCCCTTCAAACTGCAGCAATCATAACAGAAAACCATGTTAATACTGTAAGCATTTTCCACGCCTCCACTATCCAGGATCATCCTAAAATATCCACTTTTCTAAGAAGCAAAACCAGTTGAGCAGGTGGTAGAAGACGTTCCAATGCTGACCAGTGATGAGTGTGTAAATAAAAGCTGGCTCATCTAGCAGCCCACTAGAGGCAAACCTTGTTTGAGAAATCATGCTCTCAGTGATAGAGGTTTCATTATGTGTATCTGTGAGTGCTGGTGGTCAAGTAGTTAAATCCAGTCTGATAGTGGCACAATACAACCACCTAGTTCATCGCATACCCAGAATACCATCTGAATAGTGGCTAGCCTGGCTAATGAGTCTATATTCCCTTTCAGACGAGTTCAGCTATAAACCACAACCCCAACTTTAGCTTGTTTGATTTTCAATATTCATTCTGATCTGACGACATCCTGGAGCCTTTCAAGCCCTGCATCTGACGGGAACACAGAGAAACATTAAAGATGGCAGGATCTGAAATAAGCCTATGAGACATAATTGTCTGGTGATTATTCATATTATTATTATTCCAGATTCAGTTAGCACAATCGATTTGATATAGATCATCATCCTGGATCTGGACCATTCATTCCATGCTGGTGCTTATTGGTACCCTAAAGAGACCGTGTTTTATTTTATTCTCACTCGAACTTTACCGTTGAATCCATGTTCAGGATTTGCCGAAGAAAGTCGAGCAGAGCTGAAATCAGATCTGTTGAGTCCTTATTGAAGGAAACCACCAGCCTTTTCAACAGTGAGAAGATCTCTGAACCATGTTTCCTCAAAGTGCTGCAGGAAAGAAAAAGAAGTGAGGTGTTAAAACTGAGACTATGGCAGAAGCGAAAGAATAGGTTAAACATGGTGAAAGCAAAAGAAAACGGAGAACTTTGGGATTTACGCTTTGAGGTGGTAAATTCCATAATCGTGCTCAGTGAAGAACGTTAAAGTCCTGATGCAGGTGAGAAGGAGAGGGATGCTGGCCTCTTTATTCCCTAAAACCTCCAAGAGGGAATTACAGACTGAAGACATCATCTCTCGGCCTGGAAGTGCATTAGCCAGCTGTTCAGCTTCTGATATGCAGCCCTCTCCAGGAGGAGGCACCACCAGAGCAATGTCCTGACAAACAAAAACAAAGAACAGCGGATGGATACTTGCTATAAGTTAACATATTTTCCACTTCAGCCGTTCCTCAGATCTTACCTGATCACACAATGACTGCAATATGGTTCCCACTAATACACTGCACTGCTGTTGCTGTAAAGAGTGACCAGCAGGAGGCACCAACAGAGACAGAAGCAAAGGGAACAGGTCTGCCACTTGTTCGTCTCCAGAAACCAAGCCGGACAGCAGGTGAAGCGTGGAGCTCTTGCAGGCTCTCTGTGACACCAGAGCATCCAGCAGAGAAAGCAGACGCAGGACTTGGCCCCAGCAAACACTTTTCCCCTCCGCTCTGTAATTAATAAACAGTGGAACATGAGTTTACAGCACAAACAGAAAAGCTCTCAGGAGGCCATACAATACCTTGCAAAAGCATGAAGAAACTTTATTTTACATTTTAAACCACAGAACAACACAAAGCAGTGCATAATTTTGAGAGTAGAAGATAAATGATGCAATGTTGTTGTTTTTTTCTAAATAGAAACTCATGTCTTGCATTTATACTCAGCTCTTCCCAAGCCAAAGCTTTCTAGAACTACCTTTTGCTACAGCTGCAAGTTCTTTGGGTTATTTGCACACCTATAGACTGAAATCTTTTCCAATTAGTCATTGAAATACAGAAGCTTGGAAAGTTCAGTTTATTCAACTGGATGGAAAGTTTCTAGAAAGTTTCCCCTCTCATCCAAGAGGCTCAGTCATTTTTGATGAAAAGTGTCCACGGATAAAATGTTCAAATCTTGCCACAGAATCCGAATACATTTTGTGTCTGGGATCTGATTGGATCACCCTGACACAAGAATATGAAAAAAGCTGCACTGGCTTGATGCCAACCTCAGGGTCAAGTCTTTGGCAGCTGCTTACAACTTTTCTTCTTCAATCAGGTCCACCCATCTCCCAAACAAATGATTAGCACTGCTGCCCCTGTTAAAGAAATGCAAGCCCAGAGCATGGTGCTGCCATCGCCATGTGATAAAATGAGGATGGTGAGCGGAGCTTGTTTTCCTCTATGCTGCTAACAGGTTACCTCTGATGGCAAACTGGTTGCTTTAAGATTCTATGAGTTTTGCAGACTTTTAAAAGCACAATTATTCCCTACTTATTGACTCTAATATAATAACAAAAAAAAGGTTTCAAGGGTGTGAATACTTTTACAAAAAGGAGTAGATTTTACTCACGGCTGCAGCTCTTCAGACAGCAGCTCCAACACGGTCTTCATGACGAGCGTTGCAGTGGGTGAGGACAGGTCTGCCAGCTGGACGCAGACCCTCCTCAGCATGGTCAGGAGAGGCGGGCAGCTGGTGGAGCACACACACCTCAGCACCTCAGAAAGAACTTTCCACTGAACCCGAATGTGCATGCTCCACAGCTTCCTAGTGTTTAAGGCTATAGCGACGTCTTGGACCGATAGCGCCTGTGGAGATCAGTATCAGGATGTTAACGGTCGTGTGAAGAGTCACTGAAATAAACGGGTGATGAAAAGAACCAAGTGAGTCACCTGAGTGCTTTGCATGGGCAGAGGAAGAGGCAGCAGCTCAGACAGCAGCGTTAGGCCAGAAAACAAGCCTTCAGGAGCCTTTAAAAGGGAATTCAAGACTTCTTTTAGCATCAGAGACCAGGTGTTACTGGCCAAGGTCTCTTCTGTGTGCGTGACCTGCAGATATAAACATCGATATTATCAAACAAATAACAAAACAAACTTTGCCTCATATTTTCTCCATGTAATGATGTCTTCAGGGTGAGTCGCCAACCTCTTCACTGACGCCCTGTGTGAAGGTGAGCAACACATCCACAATGAGGGCCTGTACTCTTGTCTCTTCCCCGTCTAGACGCCCAGATGCTGGAATGGAGCACACCATCATGTGGAGCGTAACCAAAACATTGGCAACCCGAGTGTCTCTGAACTGAAAGGCTCCGCCGCGGAGCAGCTCAGTCAGCATGGTGCGCAGCAGCCTGAGCGTGCTGATGCATATGCTGACGATCATGCAGCGCTGCGGCGTCGGACCCATGTGCCCGTGCATACGCCAGGGCTGCAAGAGCACGCTGCAAAGCTTCTGAAGGACGCGAACGCACGTGTCCAGACCCTCGCCGGAGAACAGCTGGACGCCTGCAAGACTCCACTTCAGATCCCTCTGCTGGCCTGCAGAGTGGAGGTGGACATAAAGGGGGGGGGGGGATGAAACAGACAAAATATAACGGCAGATTTAACCCCATACATGATTATCATTGTTTTGAATGATTTATTTTGTTACCCTCAACAGCCGGGGGAGGACAGGCGATGTGATACAGCACCCTCAGAGCAGTGACTAGCCCGAATCCATCGGCGTTTAACACGTTTTCCACATTCTGACATCAAACAAACAGTCTGTTAAAATTCACACGTTTTTAACCGACAGGCATGACAAGAAAAAAAACAGTTCCTGAATTTTTCCATTCAGCTATTGCACATTTTAGAGTGAAATATTCAAACTGTCTTGGTGGATGGAGCCAATGTGTATTTCTACTATCTTAAGGTTGCACAGAGAATTATTTATCATCAGAGATAAGAGGGCTGAAGAACACCTCACTTTTTACACTTTAATCAAAAATATCTTAAAACTACGTTTCCCTTTGCCTTTATAAACATGCTCTACTTGGTGTCATTCATTAAAACAAACCATAATATGTGTTTACTTAGGTAAAATAAAACAAACAATAAACAACCCTCACTTGTTTGATGTAGTTGATGAGAGTAGGAATGCTGCTAATTTCAAAGCGAAGCTTTTCCAGAGGCTCCAACCATTTACTAAGCTCTGTAACATAAAAAAAATACAAGAAACTCGGATGATAAAACACTAAAATCTTCTCTAACCACAAAGATTACTGTAACAGTGGTCATATTCACCCTGCAGTTTGGCATTAGCCTCGTCGGCCTTGGCTACAGCGAGCAGCGGAGCTGCATACTGCTCCATCATCCGCAGCTCATTAGACGTCTGCGCCACCATTAACACCAACATACACGCATAGTTATACGTCACTGCTTTACGAGATTTGGCCTCACTGAAAGAAAAACGGCAAAAAAACTGCAGTGAAACTGATTTCTAAGTTAAAAAAGACAAGTAGAGATGCACCAATCAGGCTCCCCCAGTCCAGTACTGACTTCCAGCTTTCTGATAGACGTCTTAGATAAAATTCAGCAAAGTAAACTAAAGTTTACTTTAGAAGTTTAATTATCTTTTAACTGACTTTTGTAATTAAACACAGAAAAGTGCAAAGTAGGTTCTGGCTAATTTCTTTTAAGACCAAAACTTGTGGGAGTTTTGAGCTTTTTTTTTTTAGAAGTGGGGTTTTCAGTGTTTAATGAGTCCAATCATGATCAGCTGTTGGATTCTGGTGTCTGGATGACTGATTGGTGCACATCCAAAGTAAAGCAGCTGTACCCCTGTGCCTCCTTGCTGTGATGCTGGATCAGGGTGACCAGGCAGGACAGGTTGTTCTCCAGGCTCAAAACATGAGCTACGGCACTGCGACCAGTCTGTGTGAAAGTCATCAAGTAAAGGGCGTGGAGCATGGCCAGGACCTCAGAGTTGTCCCCTTCCTCTAGGCCCGCCCCTCCCTCTCCCCCAGCTGCCACATGGCTCATGAGTTCAGACACACCCTGCAGAGCGTGGAGGGCCCGCATGAGCCACACACAAAACCCCTCTTCACCAAAGCCCGGCCCAGAGAGAGCCCCCTCCCCTGCCGTCAGCGCATTCTCCTCGCCTTCAGATTCTGCCACAGATGCCAGGAGGCGCAGCAGGAGGTTGGTGGGTGTGGCCTGGGCCACTAGGTAGAGCAGACCAGCCTGCGTGAGCGACAGGAAGCGAAGGAGATCTCTGATGGCCTGAGTGATCCCGACATGTCCGGCCGCAGCGGCGGCTGACAGAACCACAACAGTGCTCTCTGGGAAATGGCACGCATGCATGTACCTGACAGAAGACGCAAACAAATAACATATTCAGCTCATTCAATAAAAAATCCTCCTTAAGTTAGGCGCTGGCAGGCCTTGAGCAGCTTGTACCTGTACAGAGTTGGATAAGGGTTGTCTCTTTCTGGGGGTCCTGTTATTCTGGCTGTAGTTGGGAAAGCTTTCCCAGGGGGCTGCACCATGCAGTGAGGGGCGGTCTCCAGCAGGTGATGAAGCTCCTCCAAAACCCCAGCAAGCCTTTCAAGCTCAGCCTCACTAACAGGGGAGGAGCTAAGAGGAGGCTCCTCCTCCATTGGGGTCTCCGCATCCTCCATCTCCTCCTGAGGATCAGAGAGCAGTGATTTTAGACTCAAGAGTTTCTGCTTTTTATTTAGGTTGGATCAGTTTAGTAATGTGACAATCCAATATATGTGTGACACCAAAGAGTCGGGTTTAGAAGGAGAAACAACAAACATCTTCTAACCTCTGGGTGAGAGTACATTGATCCCACAATCAGACGGCACTGCAGCTAAGACCGAACCATAAAAATGAGGTCTCATTAGCTGAAGATAGCTGAAATCAACCCAAATTTGTTCAAACGGGTTCATTGTAACATTTAGAAAAAGCATTAAAGTAGTTAAGCCGTACTGAAAAGCTCCAAAAGATGTTTAAAACACGGCAAAATTGGGGCGATTCCCAGACAATTTGACCTTTGCAGCACGTCTTCTTCTCTCTGCACCTCTTTCCTGTCTGCCTACTTTCGAAAAAAACGCAAAAATAAAAGGCCACTAGAGCCTAAAAAATAGCCAAAAAATTGACAGTTTTGCCTACTTTTTAAAATAAAAACAACAAACGAAGCATTAGGGCTGCAACTAACAAATATTTCAATAGTTTGTTATTTTTTTCAATTAGTCACCTGATCCGGATGATTTCCATCATCCCTATTTATCATAACTACCTTTTAATGGCTTATAAAACTATGACCTGTTTTAGTCCACAGATCTGTAAACATCTCATTGACTCCAGGTGACACTATAATTCATTGATCACCTTTAAAATGTAACCAGTTAAAACTGATGAAACCAGGGCTGGAGGATATGGCCATAAGTTATATCACAATATATTTCTTAATTTCAGTCGATACAATATAATTTCGCCTTAGAAAGACAGACAAATATGCCTACAACAGATGACTATTTAAACAAATATCTACATTTAAGACATATTAGCTTTGAAAAACAAAAACACATAAAACCACATGAAAACCTGGACAATAGGATCAGTGACAAATGCTGTATTAATAGACTGCGATGCAAACTGAAATATCAGAAATGTGTGTAGAAGTCATATCACCAATGCTGAATTAAAACATTTCAAGATATATGCACTTCCATTATGATGTCATCATCATCATATTCTTTTAAATGCACTGGAAACAACAATATTATTGTTTATCTCAATAACTTGATTTTGTCATCATGACAGGCCTATATCTGTGAGACTGATTGTGTGTGTGTGTGTGTGTGTGTGTGTGTGTGTGCAGTCACCTGCTGTGGTTCACTCCAAGCTGAAGCCGCCTGTCTGAGGCTGACAAGTACCTCATACACGTGGCTCTTTTGTAAGATGGCGTTGCCGGCGTTTATCACCCGGACCGTTTCTTCACGCAGGAAAAGCTCCACCAGACGCTGTGAAGAAAATCAGAATCTATCATTGAAACGAATATTGTTCCAGAACCACTGAGTGAGAAAAAGCTCTGATCCGCATACATGTGATGCCAAACATTTGAATCCTTTCTAGGCAACTACAAATACAAATATTTACAGTAATTTTATCTTCACGGGGTGATCAATGGATGCGTTGGACAGAAAGGGAATGAAGAACAAACTAAAAGGATTATTTATTAATAGATAAAAACAATAATAAAAATCCTGCTAACCTGATAGCCACTCTTCCCTGTATTCCCAGCCTGCAGGAACGCCTCCACTCCAGCAGGAGCACTGATGAGAGCATCCAAAGCTCTGAGGATACTGAGCTTCAGTGTGGAGGAGACGTGTTCAGCATGGAGCAGCTCCAGCAGCACATTCAGGGCACCTTCTCGCAGCAGCTCTGCTAAACCCTGCGGACACTCTGCCAAACAGGACGCCAGCTTCGCACCGGCTTTTAATTGTCTGAGGTTGAGCGCTATGGGCTGTGTGAGCGCGATGTCCATACTCAGAGCCTGGAGAGTCCACT
The DNA here is from genome assembly GCA_034780135.1 of Jordanella pulchra. Lineage (NCBI taxonomy): Eukaryota > Metazoa > Chordata > Actinopteri > Cyprinodontiformes > Cyprinodontidae > Jordanella > Jordanella pulchra. The sequence goes on along the minus strand of JAUZNJ010028938.1, from coordinate 3,983 downwards.
GGACTAAAACACCAACAGGCTGCTCAGATACCCCCTGTCCTTGTTTAATTAGATAAGCTAGGCTTTTGTTCAGAAGTCCCGGAGCTTCCTCCAAAGCGGTGACCCAACGAGCATCTCTGTCGTCACCGGTACTAGTCAGTAGATCCTTTAGTTGAGCGGCAGCCTCTGCCTCCTCTCCGCACGCTTCTGTTCCTCCAGCATCTCTTGGCTCCTCTAAACTGGTCTTTTCTAACTGGGTGTCAAAGCGAGTCTTGTAAGGTGGAGTGAAATAGACGAGAGGTTTGAGCTCTCGTTCGTAAGGATCGTACTGGACTGGAGGGACGGAAGCCAGATCCTCGGGGGTGTAGTCTATGTCGAAGGTGGGCAGCTTGAAGCTGCCGTTATCCAAATCATCCTCATCACTGGAAATCTGCTCATATCCATCATCGCCTAGCAAGAGAGGGGAAAAAAGTGCATTAAGTTCAGTCAAGCTGAGCAATATTCTGTTAAATGTTTTTATATAAGTAAGGGGAACATGAGTTAGAATGAGGAGGCCGGCAAATCGAGTTTGTCCCTTCATCACACACAGGTGCGTAGACTCAAAAAGCTACTTTGTGATGGCAGCATCGCTCCAGCATGCAGGGTTAGTTACAGCATGCAGAATGTGCATAAAGCACATGCTTGCCACTGGATGTGAGGAAGCATCAGGGAGACTTCCATGTGACTGCGTATAAAGGTTAACCGAAAAGCCTTCCCATAGGAGCTCGATGCACCATCCAGTAGTTGCAGATGGACGCAGCATGCCTGAGCAAACGCCCGAGTCGTTGCTCAGTCCCAAACGGAACTTGTCCCCGTTACCCCCCTCCCCCCTCTGCGACGTCCCACAAACGTTCGCAGAGCTCAAAGGATCGTCAAAACGGGGTTCCGGGCCGAGTGTCCATTTGGGATTGTGGATTTTTTTTTTGCCCCCGCTCTCATGCAAGAACTCCCCTACCTTCCTCCATTTCCTCCTCCTCGTCCTCGTCCTCACCCTCATCCTCCTCTTCTTCCTCCTCCTCCTGCATGCTTCCCTCAGTCCGTGCTTCCTCCTCCTCCTGCTCCTCTTCCTCCTCCTCTTCTTCCCCTTCCTCCTCTGGTTCGGCGTCGGAGAAGGGCTCATCAGCGGGCAGCGACCGTTCTGGAGACACGGCTTCTAGGTAATCTTCACGGCCCTGGCTGGGTTCCTCTTTGACCACACCCACTGCAGGATAAACACCATAAATGATAAATAAAACACATAGAACTAATAAGTAGTCAAAGTTGAAATAAATAACAGAGACTTGGCAACCCTAGAAAATAAAAAAAAACTGTACATGCGGTTGTACGGTCTAGTCAAAGTCCTGAGCTTAGTTCAACTGAGCATGGGTGGTAAGACTTTAAAACAGACATGAAATCAGAGGTAAAAATGTCAGCTGATGTAAAAAGGGGTTTACTATGTTCCCTTCACTTCATAATCTAGAAACTAAATCTCAATAAATATCATATTTTGATGTTTTAAAATGAGAAAAAGTACAAAACAATACAATGAAGTGTATAAAATTATATTATACTTATGTAAAAGCACTGTTTTATTTTTGTTTTGGTATATTTACATGGTATAATACCAGTGACACGTCTAACCTGCCATTGGGACTTGCTCCTCTTCATCATCATCTGGGGGAGGAGGTCCAGGTGGAGTACGAGGCCCTCTGGGGGCCGGTCTGGGTGGGCTGCCATTAAACTGGTCATCTTTCTCCCATTCTAAGAGAAAAGATAAACTAAGATATCGTCCAGGAAGCCAACACAACAGGTCTAAGAGATCAAAGGCTGGTTAATTAAAGGGGTTTCTTGTGGTAAACTGTGCAAAGATCAGAGGTGTTGGAGGGTGAGTGGTGCCACCTTGCTTGACAATCCTCTTGAGCCCACTTGGTTGTTGAGGGGGAGGCGGTGGCGGTGGAGGAGGTAAAGCATGGTCAGGCCCGTGAGCACGCTGCGAGGTGCCATAGACCGCCAGAGTCAGGCTGGTGTACCAACCGCGGAGCACTAACCCATCCGTGTTCACCTGCAAACACAGAGTTCATTCTTTATTCCCAAATGGCCAGCAGAGTCCGTAAACTATGAGGCTTGTAACCGATCCGTCACCTTTCCACTGGGCCTAAAGACGATGGACTTGTTTTCATCGTACTCCAAACTGTGGGTATAAAATAAAACAGAACAGACTGAAACAATAAGAAAATACAACAGGAAGTCTACAGAAAAACACAGACGGGCCTTTTAAATTGATTTGGGATTTCTTCTGAAATGTCTCGTGCTCCAAGCACCAGAGTGAAGGAGCTCTGCTTTAACGGATGTATAAGCAATATAAAATAGTGGTCATGGTGCGACACTCAATGCATCATTACAGATAGAGAGTATGTTTAAAGCAGTCGGGGGGGGGGGGGGTTACCAAACCCGTCCTCATGATGTTCCCAGGACAAAGAACAACATAGGTGTGTCTCCGTTAGCCTTACAACAAGGGAGCTCTACATACAAGTTAACGCTCTGTCGCTACTGAACACACCTTCCTTATTAACAAGGCCAGCATTAAACTGCGAGGCAAATGCGTTCCATTTCACCTCTCACTTTTGAGCCCTCGAACATTTTTGTGTCACTTTCAGGCACAGTGAGGGCGGGGTTGGGCATCCGGACGGACCAGTTAGCCGGCAGAGAAAACACAGAGCCGGGAATAAGGGTGGGTGGACAACAGTCCTGTGAAAACCAGTTGCACATGCTGCTGTGACTTGTTCTACTGGTGGGACAGACTCTTCCATCTAAAGCCACTGGGAAATGCAGATAATGAGCATGAGACGGTTTAAAATGACTAAATAATAGAAGAAAGGGGTGGAAATAAGTCTGACCTGCCCAGTCTGTGGAAGGTGGGGCTGTTGGGCTTGGTGACATTGTTGAAGAACAACTCCAACTGAAAGGCATGAGGAGATGTCTCCCTGTAAACACAGCAATGGTATAGTTAGGACTTCTACACTTTAACAGTTTCCATCACTACATCTATAAACACAATAACATTGACTTAATGGCTTATTTGTCTTCAAGATAAATAAATAAAAAGGCACTATTAGCATGATTTTAAATTGCGTAAATTGGAGTTAAGTTTGCAGAACAGATAATAGCCAAGGAGTTCTCAAAAACCACTTTAGAAAAAGGAGGAAAAAAATAGGTATAAATTACCTGTAGCAGAATATTCTGTTGAAAACTACCAAACCCATTGATTAATCATTTTCAAATTCTTAATAACTTTTGTATTACACCTCAAGGTCGTTGTCAAAATTAAGTCTTTAATGCAAACCCATCCCAAACACAGCTATGAAATGTCTTCAAACATCTCTGTAGGGTACTATTTAATAACAGCCTCAACCAGGATTGTCTGCACTGAGGACAGATGGTGTTTTTTTAAAGAGCAATATGTACTAACAGTTAACAAACTGCTAGTATCTGTTTCTGGGGCCTTAATGTAAATTTATTCACTCTAGGGTTGTGAAAAGTATTGATACTCGGAAAACTAGCGATACTCAAACACTGCACCCGGCCACAATGCTAATTTGACATGATATCGATAGTAAAGACAGGTGTTGTTTGCATATTTTTGCTTTTGTTTTTTGGTTATTTATTTTGCACATTTATTAAACTAGCATCTGTGATACTGTTGAGAACAAATGTTCAATGGTGAGATTCGAAAAAAGATGAGATTATTCAAGTTAAAATGATCTGTTTTTATACCTTTAATTGTTTGTCATTTTTTTATCTGTACAGAAAAATGGTATCAAGTATCAAATATTTTCTTGAATTTCTTGGATACTTTCCATTGTTGTGTTTTCACATCACCCTTACTGATCTCCAAGGGGTGCTGCCGATTTTTCTGAGACATTTTTTAGGTCTGGGGTCCTTTTTGCCAGTTACAAAGTAGGTAGGGTTGTGAGATGGTTTTCACA